>PVJD01000255.1:322606-532306 GCA_004026545.1 Mormoops blainvillei
CCCCGGCCTTTCCCCCCACCCTCCCCGCCATCTCTCCTGCAGAAAAAGGGAACCCCACTGGAGGGTTGATAGGAACTGGAATGGGAGATTAAGAGAACACAGCAAGGACTTTCACACTTGACAGGAGGAATGAATGAAGTATAACTGTTTCAAAGGTCTATTTCTGGGTATTTAAAAGGATAAATGATAAAATGATTTTAAATGATAAATGCTACATTCTCTGAGAGAAAAGAACAACTTCATAGGTGAATACCGTACTCCCAGCATAAATTTATGGCCAAACCTGAGATGAACCTTGTTTCATGGTCAAGAATTTAACATGTTACACACCAGACTATGCCCAAAGTGAGGTTTTCTTTTCTTTTTTGTGGTAGATCTGCTCCATCAGGATTGTGAGGGAAGGCAGTAGGGGGCCATTGAGTTTAACAATGAAAGGAATCCCAGCCTCTTTCAGGTAAACACTCAGTCTCCTTTTTTCCCTCTTCTCCCCAAAAGCTTCTAAAAGTAGGGAGGAGCTTCCGTGCCCTCTTTTGATGGGGGGAGGGGTCTCAGGAAAGTGAGACATAAGCCCTTGGGCTGTTCTCTCAACTCGCTCCTGCACTCCTCTGATGGAGCTCAGGTCTGAGAATTCATGGTCCTTCCTGCAGTATGGTCAGTGCCCACTGGCCTCCCCCACCTCAGCCCCAGGCCCCATCCTCAGAGATGCTGCAAGCATCTCGGCCGGATGCACCTCCCCAGCCTGGTCTCTGATCTGGGGCCGCCGTGACTCTTACCACGGCAGCCCCCTGGCTGCGCCTCTCCCTCCTTCCCACATCTCTCAGTGGGAGTTCGTAGACAACGCCAGATTCCTCCAGAGCAGCCAAAGGAGGCCATCCACGATTTGTGCAGTTCCCTGTCCAGTTATTGCTGACTCTGCCTTCTGGTCTGGTCAGTGGCGCCATGTGGCACTTCTCTAAGAGGGATCAGAACTTTCTCAGTCTACCTCCATGGAAACTCAAAATAAGCTACAAAGTCAGAAATACTCTCTGTATTTTCTTACACTACATCTCTCCTCGGTTTCATTGGGGTAAGGATTGTGGGGGAAACTGGGTGACATAGACCAACCACGTCCCTGGCCTTTCTCCTTCCACCTTCCTCCTAATGCCGGAAGAGATTTGATCCCCCTGTAGCCTGATGGATTCCTCTAGGCAGTTCTCCCTTCGCTGCTGAAGGGATCCCCATCTTCCAGGCTACACTAGCTCAGTCCTCCCCAGAGCACAAACCTCATGGCTTTGTCTCGTTGGGTAGGTGGGCTTTCAGAGAAAAAAAGCTAGCTGACTCATTTTAGAATATAAGTTAAAATGCACTTTAGAAATAGTATTCCGGCTATATTTGCCATCTGCACACCCTTCGAGGAACTGCTTAGTTGTAGCTCTTTAACTAGAATTTATTTCCAAATGAGAAGCCATCGATAGACCCCTCCCACTGCGTTTGTTCAGTAGATGACAATGGCTCTTTCTCTCCCTTCCCTCTCCCTTTCAGCCCCACTGTTTCCTGCAGGCCTCCAGGCCATGGCGTTTCCACCTAGTGGAAATGCCGCCTAGGTTGGGTCACAACCAGCCTGCACACAGGTGGGGGCAGGGTATGACTGACATGGTTGGACTAGGTGAGAAAGCCTTCCTGGAGGAGGTGGGCCTGGAACACAACCCTGGTTGGTGGTAAGACTCAGACAGGGAAGTGGATGGAGATGGTTTGCTCAGTGACTCAGGGGCAGTATGAGCTTGGTAAGAACAGGCACTTGCCCTAGAGTCTCCTTCGTGAACTTGACCTCCAAGACTCAGATCCAAAGGTCTCCAGAGTTCTGTCAACATTGCTTACAGTTACTCTGCCAATTGTGGTGAAAACATGGGTCCTCCTTGATCAGATGCCCTGGGCCGCCCTACCAGCTTAGGCCTGGGCAGCCCCCAGGTCCACTCTGCAGTTACACTAATGCCCTGAAGCAGAGGCCTCGTCCCTTGGTCCTGAGTGAGGAAGGCCTCTCTGTGACCCTCTATAACTCATCCCTAGGTGCAGAGTGGTTGACCTGGCACTGCCCAGCTGAGGGCTCTCAGCTCCAGTCACTGGAGGGCAGGCCTATCCTTGTCCTGATGTTTCCATATTCATCAGTCTGCCATGTGGCCTCCTCTCTGGGTCAGTTTCCTCATTCATAATGTATCCCTTACGAAAGTCTGAGGAATACATACATTCATGCATGTAACATACTTAGCATTTGGCAAGCACTCAGTTAGTGGCAGTTATTACTATATTTCTTCACATCTTATCATTAAAGCAGGTCCTTTAATGATAAGCTTTTGTAAGACATTTGCCTTTCTTTTCCCTGTGGGTCCACACACGTCTGTGCCCGGCTGCCCGGCAGCCATGACCAAGCACACGAGTACCACAGAGGAGTGTGTCTACCGCACGGAGGCCACCCCCACCCCAGGGCCTCCAGCCTCTCTGCACCCTGCTAGGAGCCCCCGACACTTGTTCCACTTTTGTCCCTTTTGGGGTACAGCAGAGAGCCCTGGGATCACTGGGCCCCTCTCATCTCCCAGAGACCTGTTCTGCCCATCACCCTAAGTTCCTTCAGACTCACCTTCCTGTTCTTGTCTCCCACCTGTCCCCTCCAGAGGACACTCACACATATACACGTGCGCACAGATACACACGTGCACGCAATCATAACCACGCATGCTCTCATACATGTACACAGATGCACATAACCACAGGCTCACACTCGCATGGAGGGAGTGGCCTTCCAGAAACTGCATGCTGATTTCTGGCCATCCTCAGATGCCTTAAACGCCCAGTGAAAAACGAGTTCAAATGGCACTAGGAGGTGAAGGGGCCAGTCCCCTCCCCTGGTAAGGCAGGGTTAACCAGGTGGAACAGAGGCAGTGGTGAGACAGGAGGATGAAAGCTGACCGAGGGGATGCAGCCTAGAGGCTGAGGGCACAGTTAGCAGGTGCCCCCCAGTTATACAGATAAGTGGGTCCGAACTGCTGCTCTGTTATTTGCCAGTTGTGTGGCCTCTGGCAAGTCACTTAACTTCCCTGGGTTTCCATTGTCTCATCCGAGAAATGAAGACAATAGGACCCATCTCTGAGAAGGGCTGGGAGAATTCGTCCAGATAATATATGTACAACTCGGAGCGCAGAGCAGGCACACAGCAAGAGCTCGGTTTGTGGAACAGGTTTTTGTCAGTGTCAGGTCCTCAGACTAGGGAATAAATGAAGGCCGGAGGAGCCAGGGAGGGCTGCATGGAGGTGGCGGGGGCGGGGGGGAGTGGCCACCAAACTGGCCTCTTACAGGGCTCAGGGAAGTGGTAAACACAACGTGGACACAGGAAGCAGAATTTACATATGCATGCTCCTGGGTGGCAGACGCTTTGTCCTGAGGGTTGGAGACATTCAGAGGACGCTCTAAGCCCGGAGTACATTCTATTTTAAATACTCTCATTCTAAACTCCTGTGGAACTAGTTCGGGCGTCCGGGAATCAGTAAGCACCCTTGGATATATTACAATGAGTAGCAATCCGCGCGGTGCCCCAGGTCACAGCCCCATTGAAAGACTCCACGTTGTCCAAATCACAGCAGAATCCAGAACAACAGATTCTCCGGAAACCCGGCTTTGATACCAGTTCCCCGCTTACTCCATTGGTGATGGGCAAACAGCAGGTGCTCAATGATGGTTGTCAGCAACCACCACTCCAGTACCAGCCAACCTCCCAGTTCTGTTTCCTGCCTGAGCTTTTAACCCCCTCTCTGAGGCCCTCTGTCCGTGATGTCCACCCTCCCCCACCCCCATGTGAATGCTAACGTTCCTCTCCTCTCCGGAAGAATTCAAAGGGCCTGGAAACTTGTTTATTAGGAAAAGCTGTGGGAGTCTGTCCTGCCTGGTGAAGGCGCTGACCTCTCCCATCCTTCCCCGCATATTTCTCCCCAGCGACATCTTTTCATGTTCCCTGGCTCACTTGGGTGAGTCACAGATCTGTAAATCCTGACCACAGAAAGCTTGGCAAAGTATGCTAGGTGTTTATTGGAAGGGGAAGGAGGCAAATGATCAAAACATTGGCTGTGGCTCTCATCTCTGCAATTTGCAAGAGCAAGTTTTAAAATCTATGTTTGAAGCATCGAAACGGATTCATGGAGCACTCTTTAAGGAAAAAAAACTGCAACGAGAATAAGATTGTACGTGCTGCTCAGACGCAGGCAGGCCTTTTGGCTGCCTTTGCATGGCGCCGGATATTCAAGTGAAAACTCAGAAATAGAATTCAGTTTTTGGTTTCCCTATTGATGCGGACATTGTTCAGACACAGCCTCACTGATACCAACCCGGGCTGTAGTTCTTTGTATCCCACCATGCTGATTCATGCCTGCCTCCATACCTTTGCACGTGCTGTTCCCACAGCCTGCAACTCCTTTCCACTCACTTCATGTAACTGGCTGTTATTCTTTGCCAGGCCCTGGGCTGGGCGTTAAAACACACATATGAATCAGACATAGTTTCTGACCTCAAGAATTAGTGAGGTAAAGAGGCTGACTGAGAAGGAGGCCCAAGCTGGGTGTTGAAGTATAAGTAGAAGTTCTCCAAACCGATAACTAAGGGAAGCACTTCTCATGCGAGCACGTCTTCTCATCTTCAAAAGACCCAGCTTATGTCTCCTCCTCTGGGAAGTGTCCCCTCTTGTTGAGTTGGTGACTCCCTCTCTGTGACCACACTGTTTCTGGTATGCTCTCTCCCCCGTCCACCCACATCCTGGGTTATTTATCTACCTGGTGGTCTTGACTGGGGTTTTGAAGAATAGGCATTATTTCCTCTCTGCACCTCTGGTGCCAGCTCTGCACCCAATGCATGGCAGGTTCATTCAGCGTTTGGTGTGGTTTTTACGCTGAACTTCACCATTATCGCAGGTGAGAACTGAAGCTGCCCCACGGCATTGAGCATTGACTGCTGTTTTGTCAGAGAATCCATACACAAACTCCCTGTTGCTTCAAGCATCTGAGCCCTGAAAGGGTCTGGGTGGGATTAACCCCAGGATACCAGCCTCATTCCAGCATCCCTGGTTGGGTGGTGGTAGTGGGGGGAGGCCCTATTCAATCAAGGAAGAAATATGCTTTGAAATGAAAACACTTCTCTTTCTGATCTGCCTGGCTCTGGGTTCTCCTGCCTTCTTAATATGCATGAATTCAGCCCCCATTTCAAGACTTACACTCAGCATCTTCTCCCCGCTGATGGGGCTGGAGCTGGCTCCCTCCTCCCGCCCCCTCCAGTCCTCTCCAAAGACAAATTGCTTACATCTGTCAAGGCCTTTCTGATTAATAGAGGAATACGCCATGGGATGTCATCAGGGGTTCAGAGGCTTTTGATCAAAGGGGGAGGGAGGCCAGGCCACATACCCCTGTTGGTTCATTTATCAGGTCAGTTCAGCACCTTTCCTCCCTAGTGCCCTGGCAAAGGGTGCACCCGCCAGCCCACCATCAGCTCCCACGTCCCCTGAGGGAGGGAGCAGAGAAGAAATGTACTCCAACAAGGGGGCAGTGGGGAGCCAGAGGCAAGGAGTGAGGAAGAGGAGCACGTTCGGGGGCCCAGCCTGGACACTGATCCTTCAGGCAGCCACTGGGACAAGCATCTACCAGTCAGTTCCCCAAAGCGTGAATATGAAGGGAGGGAAGGAGGGCGAAAGGGAGGGAGGGGCCAGTGAATGAATAAATCAGAGACAGGATGAGGGAGTGAGGGATCTAAGAAAAAAATGAATAAAAGGGGGGGGAATGGTTGAATTAATGAGTCACTAAATGTCTCAGTGGGTGAAGGAATTAATGATACATGACAGTCCTTTAAAACTTTGGATTTATGGCACAGATTTATCTCATTTCTTCCAGTCACCCATTGGTTGGTGTCAATAGGACACAGCTTGGAAGTGCAACTCGAAGGCAGCTCTGGCGGAATTACGACCTCATTTCCACCCCAGCTCCTCTCAGCCACGTCTCTAACAGGCCCTGTGAGCCAGGCAAGGGCGGATGAGGCCTGGGGCCGCTGAGGGACTTCCCAGGGGCAGGGGCAACACAAGAGCCAGGGCTGCCTCTCGGCTCAGAGCCAGGCCCCTGAGGACTGGCCAGTGTCCATCACAGGCTCTGCGCATCTTTGGGCTGCGAGGTCACTGCCCACCATGTCCCCAGAGCTCGCCTCTGCCAGGGACTCTGCAGTGGGAACTCCAGAGACCCATGTAGGGTAAGGCTTCAGTTGGCCTTGGAAGCTGCTAAATTAGGCTCTGAGGATTTAGATTAGCCTTATTTAATGACACGGGTGGCTGGCTGGATTGAAGTTCCAATTTTTTGTCTTTCAACTCGCTCAACAATTATTTCCCTCAAGTTGGTTGCAGATGCAGCCTGCCCAAGAATTATAATCCATTCCTTACTGAGCACAAGTAGAGCAGGGGGATGCTGGCCACATCCACACACACGCCACCCAGGCAGGGGAACCAGAGGGCAGGCAGTGCCGTGGGTTGTGTCTGTGCCCCAGTCAGAGCTGCGAGGAGAGGGCACAGCGGGCCTCACTGGGCTGGGCTGGCTGTCCTGGGACACTGGCAGGTGAGAGGCTCCACGAAGATGTAGCTGGCTGGCTCCTGATGGGGTGGTGACTGGTTCTAGTCCCCCCGCCTCACTCTCAGCCTGGAGGGAGCATCCCCACACTGATATAAAACACACACACACACACATGCAGTCAAAGAAGACACATCTGGACACATCCATGATGAGATCCACATGGACCCTCAGTCACAGACACATGTAAGCATACATACCTATACAACACATACACCCAAACCGCCAGAGACAGACATGCACATGCCCAGACACCCCAAGCCCAGCCACCCAAACATCCCATTATCCTAAGCCTAGCTGGGGAGACACACGGGAACACAGCTCAGGGCATCGCCACACCTGAGGACTGTGATGGAGGGGCTGTGGCGTCCCGAGGAGCCCTGGGTATCTCTGAGATCTCCCCAGAGGAGGGGATGCCTGAAGCCAGGGATTCGATGAAAATGGCAGGAAGGGCATCCCTGGCACAAGCAGGAGCCCAGGCCAAGGGCCAGGAGTCCTAGGAGAAGCTATGTTCAGAAAAGGGTATTTCATGCAGCGTGGCCAGAACGCAAGGAGAGCCTCTGAAGGGAGTCGGAGCCTGGTCTTACTACGCCAGCCAAGCAGCCTCCACCTAAGTTCACTGATGCTGCTATGATTCGTGTTAGAGACACCTTTCCCTTCTGAGTAGGGGGCCACTTCAGGACATCCCACTGCCGGCACAGCTCAGGGAAGACGCATGCACTCCTGGGAACTCCCACCACTGACTGTGTGACCACTGCCTCATGCCCTGCCTGGCCCAGAGGTGGCTGGGAATAGTCTCGATTCCATTTGCCCTGAGTAGATGCAAAGGTCTCTGCCAGCTGCGAGGCTCCTCAAGATGGTCAGTTCTTCAAAAGATCCTCCAATCAGATGCAGAGTTAAAATAGCCCTGTCGGGGGGAGTGCAGACTGGCGCAAGCACTCTGGGAAACAGTACGGAGTTTCCTCAGAAAATTAAAAACGGAACTGCCTTTTGACCCAGTGATTCTACTTCTGGAACTATATCCTAAGAATTCCAAAACACTGATTCAAAAGAATATATGCACCCCTATGTTCACTGCAGTGCTATTTACAATAGCCAAGATTTGGAACCAGCCTAAGTGCCCATCAGTAAATGAGTAGACAAAAAAGCTGTGGTACATTTACACAACAGAATACTACACAGCAGTAAAAAAGGGGGAATTCTTACCTTTTGTGGCAGCATGAATGGAATGGGAGACTGCTAGACTAAGTGAAATAAACCAGTCAATAAAAGACAAATACCATATGATCTCACTTATAAGAGGAATCTAGTGAACAAAATAAACTAATGAACAAAATAGAATCTGAGGCATAGAAACATGGAACAGACAAATAACTGTAAGAGGGTATGGGGGTACTGGATTGACTGTGGGAATTAGAGCGGGCTAGGTGGAGTGGGGCAAAGGGTGAAAAATTGGGAAAAGAAAAATTTTTTTCTTTTTTTAAAAGAAAAGCCAGATCGCTTCCAGACAGCCATTTCCCAGGAATTTGGACACTAGTCCAGGTTTTCCCTGGAGTGCTGCTCCCCACACTAACTCACTCACTCCCCTAGCTAACCCTTATTTGCCCTTCCAGACCAAGCTGAAGTGTCATCTCTTCTAAAAATTGCTTCTGAGGCCCCATCATCACTGTCCCAGGGGTTAAACACCCTTCTTCAGTGCTTCCCCCTATGGAAGCCTTATCAAACAACTAAATCATCATCTATTTGCTTAGAGATCTCCTCAGAGACCCTGAGAGCTCTTGCTCTCTGTGGGCCCAGCTCCCCCACAGGGCCCATTGCTGCATAACAAACTATCCCAAAACTTAGTGACTCTGAGGTTCCTGGAGGTCAGACACTTAGCACAGCAGGGACATCTTGTCCACAGCAGCTGGGGCCTCAACTGGGCTCTAGAACCATCTGAAGGAGCAGCTGGGCCTCCCCCTGTGGCCTGGGCTTCCTCTCAACATGGTGACTGGGTGGCAAAGGCTCCCAGAAGAGAGAGACAGAGACAGGGAGGAGGAATTCGTATCATTTTTGTAACCTGAGATCAAAAGCCACGTAGTATCACTTCTACCGTACTCTCCTGATCAAGACGGTCATACTCATCCATCCAGGTTCAAAGGGACTATACATAGATTCCCACTTCTCAGTGGGAGAAGAGATAGTCACACTGTAAAAAAAAAGATGTGGCTATGTGTGGAAAACACAACCTGCTACAATCAGTTACCAGGAGGTGCTCAATGAAGAGCTAGTGGATGAATGAGTGAATGCTCTGCACTGTCCCTCTCTCCTCTGCACTCACTCAATTCTTTTCAGTTAAGACTCTGGCTGACTCTGACAAGCCAAAGTGGCTGTCACAGCCCCTCCCTCCATTCTGGAGGCCAAAAGAAGCATGAAATCCCTTCCAGCTTCAGGGCTCTCAGCGTTTCAGTGATGCTCGCTGTGGCTTCAGGGAACAGGGCAGTAGTGACGCGAAGAATGAGAGAGGCTGCCAGAGCGGCCCCGGGGGAGGCAATTTCTCTCGCTAATCCAGAGACAGGGTTTCAAGAAACCATCTATGGAACCAAAACAGTAGGGGACAGCTTTTTAAACAGTTTTAAAGATTTAAGTAACTGTCTCAGTTATTTCATATATTTAGGAGAAGAAGTGCTCTTTGTACGGGCTGATTATATTTTTTGAGCTCCAGCTTTTGAACAATGACTATGTGCTTTCACAGATTCCCTTATTAATAACAGGAAGCATTGAGAACTGACTCAGGACGAGGCTCTGTCCTAAGCGCTTTATGAGCATAACGTTCATATTAGGGCAAGAATGACAACGGGAGGAGCATTCAGAGGCTCCCTCCACTCACGGTGTTAAGATGCAACTCAGCTAATCAGTGAGGGGAGAACAGAAAGCCCTTGGTGAGTGAGGACTTTTGGAGCAGATACACAGGAGAACTGAGGGGAAGAGGAGAGCGACTCTGAGAACCATTCTGGTGAGTTACAGGATGGATCTACTGCGATGCTCTTCAAGAGATTCAGTGAAGGTTGAAACACTTAAGTTGCTTTTGGCTCTTGGACTGAGTTTCCTGGAATGTGACTCTGCACCAAGTGTGACCCACAGGGACCCTGGGACTTACAAGGATTGCATCTCACTTGATCCTCACAACAACTGCACAAAACACAAATTCTCATCATCTCCTTTGAACAGCTGAGAAAAATAAGATGCAAAGAAGAGTCTAAACAGTATGTCTAAGGTCATAGAACTGAGTCATAGAACTGAGAAGTGGCTAAGCTAGGACCAGGACCCAAGTCTCTGACCTGGAGGCTGACCTCTTAGCCACTATGTTGTATTACTATCTCTTAATCTTTAAAGACAATTGGGAGAGCACAGGCATTTCAGCAGAAAGGAATTCCAGAGAAGGGAAGTTCATGCAGCGTGGCCAGATCAAAAGGAGAGCATCTGAAGGGAGTCAGAGCCTGTTCTCACTGCCCCAGTCAAGCAGCCTCCTCCTAAACTTGTTGATGCTACTGTGATTTGTCATCTCCCAGGTATGAGTGGGTAGGCAAAAAGTCCAAGACAGGTAGTTTCCGTTCTCTACATGCTTTTCTTTGTGAGCAAGAACAGCGTACATTAGCTAAACCTTTCAAAGAACACGCACCCCAAATAATCCAATTTTAAAATGGGTAAAGGAGCTGAACAGACAATTTTCTGAAGAAGACAGACAAATGGCCAACTGGCTCAGCATCACCAGTCCTCAAGGAAACGCAAGTCAAAACCGCAGTGAGACATCACCTCGCATCTACCAGAATGGCTAGCATCAAATGGACAAGAGCTAACAAGTGCTGGTGAGGATGTGGAGAGAAGGGAGCCCTTGTGCACTGTCGGTGGGAATGCAAATTGGTGCAGCTGCTGTAACAGTATGGAGGTTGCTCCAAAAATTAAAAATAGAACTACAATATGATCCAGCATTTCTACTTCTGGGAATGACCTGAAGAAAATGAAAATACCTTGTCAAAGAGCTTTCTGCACCCCCATATTCATAGCAGCATTATTTACAACAGCCAAAGCAAGGAAACCACCCACGTGTCCACTGACGGATGAGTAGATGAAGATATACATGCACATACAGGAATATTATTCAGCTACAAAAAAGAAGGAAGTCCTACTATTTGTGACAATATGGATGGAACTTGAGGGCATTAGGTTGAGTGAAATAAGTCAGAGAGAGAAAAGCAAATATTATATGATCTCACTTATATGTGGAAACTTTTTTAAAAGAGAAAACAAAACCTCATAGAAAGAGATCAAATTTGTGGTTCCCAGGGAAAAAGTGGAAGAGAGAAGAGGGAATTGGATGAAAATGGTCAAAAGGTACAAACTTCCAGCTGTAAGATAACTAAGTATTAGGGATGCAATGTACAACTGGGTGACTACAATTAACATTGCTATGTGGTATATTTGAAAGTTGTTAAGAGAGTACATCTTAATAGTTCTCATCACAAGGAAAATAACATTTTTTCCCCTTTTCTTTTTGTGTCTATATGAGATGATGGGTGTTAACTACACTTACTATGGTAATCATTTCACAGTGTATGTGAGTCATCATTATGCTGTACACCTTAAAACTTATACACTGCTGCCCTTCAATTCTATCTCAATAAAACTGGGGACGGGGAGATACCCACCTGCCTCCACTGCATTCAAGCTAGGCCCTGGCCTGTAACAATCATGCTCATGATTGTCCCCTCCATTTTTCAGGTTGTGCCTTCTACCTGGCACAAGTGCTGTGTGTCCCTAGATCTGGACCCACTTCCACCAATCAGTCCTCGCTCACCTCTCTTCACTCTTTGCCTCAAGTCCTTAGGCAAGTTATTTAACCTCTCTGAATCTGTCCCGCAACTTAGAACAAGGGCAATAAGATATGGAGTATGGTAACAACTTGTTCAACAGTTGTGGAATAAATGAATGATCTGAAAATATCTACTTCATAGGGTTGTTTTGAGGATTAGTGAAAATCTGATGAGAACTTTGTCTCCTCACACAACCAAAAGAACAACAACAAACTTAAAAACAAAAAATAACCGGAACCAGCCCTGGCTGGTGTAGCTCAGTGGATTGACATCAGTCTGCAAACCAAAGGGTCACTGGTTTGATTCCCCAGTCAGGGCACATGTCTGGGTTATAGGCGAGGTCCCCCGGTGTGGGCATGGGAGAGGCAACCACACACTGATGTTTCTCTCCCTCTTTTTCTCCCTCCCCTCCCCTCTGTCTAAAAATAAAAAAATTAAATCTTTAAAAAAATACATACACTCTTTTGGGAAAAAAACAAAAACAGAACTGCCAGAAAATCGAACTGTATGGAAGTCCAACAACCAAGGAGTTAAAGAAGAAACATTCATCCAGACTGGTAGGAGGGGCTGAGGCGGGCAGTCAGGCAGAGAGTATGCGCGGTAAGGCTGCGGCTGGCAGACCAGGCAGCCCCACATTTGCGTGTGGGTAAACTGGGAGGAACAACTGGGGAGTGAGAGAGATCCCACAACTCAGGGTTCTGGTGTGGGAAAAGGAAGACTCAAAACCTCTACTGGTAAAAACCTGTGGTGTCTGCGGCGGTGGGAGAAACTGCCAGTCTCACAAGAGAGTTCATTTGAGAGATCCACAGATCTCTCTCTTTATGTAGAATGTACATAAACCCACCCACCCGGGAATCAGCACCAGAAGGGCCCAAGTTGCTTGTGGGTAGCAAGGCAAGTGACTGAAAGCAGGCCAAGAGCCAAGCAAGCAGCGTTGTTCCCTCTCTGACCCCTCCCCTACATATAGCACCACAAGGCAGTGACATGGGTTGCCCTGCCCCAGCGAATACTTAAGGCTCCACCCCTCACAACGTAATAGGCGTGCTGAGACCAAAAAAAAAAAGGCCCAAATGAAAGAACAGATTAAAGCTCCAAAAATAGAACTAAGAGATGAAGAGATAGCCAACCTAACAGATGCAGAGTTCAAAACATTGGTAATCTGGATGCTGACAGAATTGGTGGAGTATGGTTGCAAAAGGGAGGAAAAAGTGAAGGCTATGCAAAGTGAAATAAAACAAAATATACAGGGAACAGAAACCGGGACTCAAGTCAATGATTTGGAACAGAAAGAAGAAATAAACATTCAACCAGAACAGAATGAAGAAACGAGAATTCAAAAAATATGAGGAGAGGCTGAGGAGCCCCTGGAACAACTTTAAATGTTCCAGCGTCTGAATCATAGAAGTGCAAAGGAGAAAAGGAAGAGCAAGAAATTGAAAAAATAATGAAAGAGAACTTCCCCAATCTGGCAAAGGAAATAGACTTCCAGGAAGTCCAGGAAGCTCAGAATCCCAAAGAAGTTGGACCCAAGGAAGCACACACCAAGGCACATCATCATTACATTACCCAAGAATAAAGACAAGGAGAGAATCTTAAAAGCAGCAAGAGAGAAGAAAGTTACCTACAAAGGAGTTCCCATAAGACTCAAAGCTGATTTCTCAAAAGAAACCTTCCAGGTAAGAAGGGGCTGGAAAGAAGTATTCAAAGTCATGAAAGACAAGGACCTACATCCAAGATTACTCTATCCACAAAGCCATCATTTACAATGGAAGGGCAGATAACGTGCTTCCCAGATAAAGAAAAGTTTAAGGAGTTCATCACCACCAAGCCCTTATTACGTGAAATATTAAAGGGACTAATCTAAGAAAAAGAAGATGATCAAAAATATGAACAGTAAAATGACAATAAACACAACTATCAACAACTCAACCTAAAAAACCAAAAAACAAAAACAAACTAAGCAAACAGCTATAACAGGAAAAGAATCACAGAAATGGAGATCACATGGGGGTGGGGAAGGAGGGAGAATGGAGGATTAAGTACAGGGAATAAGAAGCATAAATGGTAGGCACAAAATAGATAGGGGATGTTAAGAATAGTATAGGAAAAGGGGAAGGCAAAGAAATTATATGTACGACCCATGGACATGAACTAAGTGGGGGAATACTGGTGGGAGGGGGCGGTGCAGGGTGGAGGGGAGTAGAGGGGAGAAAAAAATGGGACAACTGTAAGAGTCTAATCAATAAAATATATTAAAAAAAGAAAATATGAAGAGGAGGAGGCAGAGTACACAGTGAGCACTCAATAAATGGTAGCTACTATTATAAAATAGTTGGAAGTTCTGAAACATTGCACTGACTTTTCTTGCCATTCACAGCCAAAATTTCTTATCTGTTTTGCAAAACCATATCTCTCTCTGATCTAAGCATTATTAAGAAACAGTGACAAACAAAACCAAACCAAAACCAGAATCAAGTAACTTCGTAACTGTCCTTGTGACCACACACATGCCAAGCATAGCTCAGTAGGCCAGTCTAGCCACCACACAGAGAAAGAAGTCCTGGAGATCCAGCCAAGAAAACCCAAGACTGTGCCCGGGGTGTGAGTCAGGCTCCAGCACCAAGACCAGGCATCCGGGGTGAGCAGGGGCCAGGGTGAGGCCTGCGTGCACATCTGCAGCCCTGGTGCTGGAGACACCTTGGCCCATGAGTCTGCAGTAGATGGAGAGGAGGCTCAAGAGTGAGCAGAACACAAGAATCACAGGAACAGAGGAGGGGCCTTGGGGAGCTCCATTTTCCACATGCGGGAGCCTCACTGTCAGCCTTGCCACATGGAAGTGTCACTCTGCTGGCTCCTCAGAATTGTCCTCAGCACCTTGTGGTTCTCCTGGAGGCCAACTCCTCCTCCCCACACTGGCCCACTGTTCATGGTCAATGACCCCAGGTGGCAGGCTGAGGGTGGGGCAGGTTCCCAGGCTGCTCCAGCCGTTCATCTTACTGACATCTGTGTAGACATCTGAGTAGCTCTCAGCAAGACAAGCACTCAGTCTATGGCAGCTACCATTACTGCTCATGCACCCAGGCATCTGTGGAGCCCACCGGGCTGGGGCCACACTCTCCTGTGGGCAGGCTTGGTCCACTCACTCCTGGGCCAGTGGCCTGCCTGGGGTGCATGCCATTTGGACCCTTAGCTCCACAGGAGGTGGGCGTGTAGGTGGGCCTGGATTTGATGGACCCAACAAAGCCCAGCACTCTGAACACTGTCGGGAGTCCCGGACCATGGAGGAGGTTTCTATCAACCCCTCAGCCATCCTGATGGACGTCAAACCAAACTTGAACTCAGACTGCTTCTAGCCCAGAGGCTCTGCTTTTTCCTACCCATTCAAAGCACAGCACTTTCCAGGCAACACAGACTTTGTTTGGTTTTGCAAAAGGAATGAAGGAAAGTATCAACTCCTGGCCAGCTGAGTCACCTTGTCCGTGAGCCTGCTCCTTCCTCCAGGGGTCAACTGGCAAAGTCAGTTCAGCTGACTGTGTGGAGGAGAAGTGACCTAGACAAAAGAAAAGGATCATCCCACCCCCACCCCCACACTCCTCCCTCCAGGGGGGTGAGCTGCAGTGCTGCCCACACCGCAGAGCAGCGAGGTTTCCAGGTCAGAGTTTCAGTGCCCCTGCCAGTCCCGGAGCCCTTCCCTCCTCCAGGCCCTGGGAGCAAGGAGGGCAGGGGCTGCCCCTGCCCTCCCAGCCTGGGGAGGCACCAACCCTAGGAATGTTCGCCTCTACTTATTGTTGTGGCTGGTTGGTTGGTTGTGTTTTCCAACTATACAAGTAGAGCTAAATCTGTAGAAAATTGTGCAAACAGAAAATTGCACAGAGAGGCAATCAAATTTATGAAATTTTTCCTTCCAGTTCTTCCCATACCACCACTAATTGTTATTTCACATAATTAAGATCTTAAAGTATTTATCATTCTCCATTCCATGCCCAGGTGCCCCCACCCCACCGCACCCTTTGCTTAACCTTACACCAGCATGATTTTTCTTATTTAGTCAAACTCTCTTTGCAAACCCCATTTTTCGAGGCCACATAGTCTTCCTCACTGGCCTGAGCCAGGGTTTACGTGAGCATTCCCCAACTGTAAGCTTTGTTTATTCATTCTGTGGTGTTGCAAAAGTTAAGACATGAAAAGTTTTGCCAGCATTCCAAAACATTTCCTTGGGATTTCTAGACATGGCACAGTTGGGCAAAGTGCAGGAACAGCTCTAGGGCCCTTGGTCTCTGTTACCCAATCAGTTGCCTCTGGGGTAAACGGAGAGTTCAACACACTGTGCTCTGTGCCAGTGACAGAAGTCCCCTCAACCACAGACCTTGCTGCTTAGAATTCAGTTATCTTGACACCACTATCAGTTCTGGGATTTCCAAGTACCAGATAGTCTCCCTGCTTCCCTACCCTCAAAGGCCACCTTCCCCACAAAATAAAAAATAATGTTCAACATCTTTGGAAAGGGCACGGGGCCCAGGATCAGAAAAGCGGGTTCCAGAGCCTCTGTGTCACCAGTGAGCTGGGTGAACTCAGGCCTCAGGGTCTTCATTGTTTGAATTGAATGGTCCCCACGGTCCCCCGGCCTGTGGCACAGGTTGGCAGTGCAGGATTCGGTGGCCCAGACTGGGGTATCAAGTTGCCTTGGCTCATCTCCCAGCTTTGTCACTTGCCAGCAGTACTATGTAGGGCAAGCTATTTAACTGGCCTAAGCCTTAATCCTATCATCTGTAAAATGGGGGAGAGAGGGCAATTAAATTACCTATCAAGTTATCACGAGAAATGAATGTAATAATATACTGAAAAATTATATATTAAAAAAAACAGTGACTGGCACAAAGTAAATACATAAAGGGTTTGATGCTATCAAGTCCACTTGCTGTGGACTGAAAACATAAACCCAACTGAAAGGGGTCCTCTAAGGTTGAGAACATGCTCCCAGCCCACAGTGGTGCAAGTTATCCGGCAGTTGCCTTCCCAGCCTCTGTCTGACCAGAGGTCTGGCTGTGCACAGCCTCTCGGGCAGGCCACTCTGAAACAGGACGCTTCCACGGGAGGGGAGTTGAAGGTCGCTCCGCCAGGTGGTTATCAAAGCCCCAGCTGCCTCGGAGGCTTGGGAACATAATCTCTGGAAAGAGATTGTCTGAACTCTCTGGGGAACAAGGACACTGGACTCTGATAAGTCTGTGAGGTAGCCAAGGGTGATCATACCTGGGGGCTGAGGGAGGGCCTCACTGACAGCCTGCAGACGTTTCCTTGGGGCTCTGGTGAGAGGGAAGCCAGATCCATAGTTCTAGGTGGTGGAGGGTGGCGGAGAGATCAGATCAGGACAGAATCCTCTCCCTGGGCTGAGGGTGCAGACCAGGACCAGAAATGTGCCTTGTTGTCAGGGGCCATCCCCAAGCCGGCACCCAGCTCCCCAGGGTAAGTCAGTGGTTGACTCAGGGGCCGTCCAGGCTCTCACAAGGAAGGGGTCATGGCTCTTGTCAAAGGGTGTCCTTAGCACCCCAGTCAGTTTTCTCAGCAGCAATAGGAATCCCTCATTCCAGGACAGGACGTCCTCAGAGGGGAGACTGGGTGGGAGTGACGATCAGCATTTTACAGGTCTCAACCACAAGCCAAGGCTGGAAGCTGTCAGAAAATGTGCCTAAAATGACAAAGTGAATTAGGGGCTGAGCAACACTGAACATGCATCTGTGAAGGGCTCTCAGACTTCACCAGCCTGGCCAGAAGAGGTTAAGAACCCACGAATTAGTTATTGGTGTTTTGAACAAAGTCTCCCGCAGAAACCAAGTGAGATGATCCTATGTAACAGGAATTAGGTTTCTGCGGGCCCCAAACTCTGTGTTTCTCAGCGGTAGACACCAGCAAGTAGCTGCTGGGAGGTATTTTTCCTTTCTTAATGGCCTTGAAATTCAACATTCAGGCAACAATCAGTGATGTCCACTTCAACAGATCCCGTTACCGTTCTGGCATCCACTCCCACTCTCCTTCCAAACAGAGCCCTGATTTTGTTCAGGTCTTTATTTCCCTCGCGCCTGACTCCACGGAGGCACAGTAGTTGCCCCAAGCCCATAGATCCTAAACCATGCGTCAAGGCACGCCAAGCTGTTGCAGTGAATTCAGTGCCTGTGTGAAGATATTGATAAATATTATAAAGATATTTACACAGATATGACAGCATATCTGTGTAAAGCCAGGTTTTCAGTGGTTGCTGGCATTTGAAGTACCGCACAAAAATCAATGCAATTAGGGAAAAAGAATGGTGGCGTCAGCCTAAGGCCCAGATTTGAGAAGTTGCGCAGCGCCTGACAGGCATCAGGACCCATTAGCAAATAACTGCGGTTAATCTGGAATAATACTAAAAACATTTCTTTTCAATTTATGAGGTTTTTTTTCCAAATGGCTACTAAATTGTTGGGATATAAATACTTATTAAATTGTTTGTACCTAACTAATTGATAAGGAGAACTGTTAAATATTTTGGTCTAGAATGTCATGAAAGTTACTCAGGCACTAAGGGTGTTATAGCAGAAAATTTAGAAACCTCTGCCCTCAGCTAGTAAGAACAAGGCATTTTCCTGATACCTGTCTATGGTCCAGGGCGGGTCATTGTCCCTGCCAGACTGAAGATATGCACACGGGCCATGACTGGGGAGCTGCCTCTCTTGCTCTCCCACAGAGCAAGAACAGAGTGGCACACAGACCCAAGTGCCCCTAGTGACAACCTTGTGCTCTTGGGGAACCACTCTCCGCCTGGGAGCAGCACGGGGTCAGAGGTGGGTCCATTCAGCAGTCGGAGGAGGAGAGAGTGTGAGCTAGAGTGGTCAGGTTTAGTGGCGCATGGCGCATACATGCACACACACAAATTAAATTTGAATTTCAGATAAACAACAAATACTTCTTCGATCTAAGTATGTCCTAAACATTGCGTAGGATACACTTGTACCCCCAAAGTGTTTATGGTTTATCAGAAGTTCCAATTTAACTGGGCGCCCAGCAACACTAGTTCAGGCCGACCAGAGCAGAGCAAGAGGGAAGTGACCTGACAGAGACCAGATTCAGGGCTCTGGGCAGATCTTGCAGGGACCTGGGTGTTATTCCAAGTGCCACAGAAAGCCAGAGACTGGCTTTAAGCAGATCCGTAGCATCAAGAGAGCCAATATGGCATGGTGGCTAGCTAAGCGCAAGGGCTCTGGACCAGGAGAAGCTGGGTTCTGGTCCTGGCTCGGCCACCGGTAGTTAGGTAGTCTCAGGTGAGCTGCCAAACCTTCTGTGTCTCGGTTTCCTTATTTATAAAACGGGTACAATGGAAGTGACAATGCCATCCCCACTGGCTGTTGTGTGCAGAGCGCCTAGAAGAGCATCTGAACCAGTCTCCGCTCTTACTCATTTGGCTCTTGAAATAGATCACCCGGCTGCTGTATGGAACAGTGCAGGGGAGAGGGAGGGAACAGAGAGGAGTCAGGGAGGCCACTGAGGAGGCTGGTCCAGTCCTCCAGGGGAGATGGCGGTGGCCGAGAGGTGGAGGGAGTGACTGGAGCACAGTCGGAGGCGCTTATTAGGGAGGAGGGAAACCAGGTATTCGCTCTCCCCAGACTTCTGGAGTCGTCTCCAGGATGGAATGGAGCAGCCCTGTCCTTCGGAAGGGGAGAAGGGGCAGGATAGAATGGAGGTGGGCCCTCACAGAGATGGGGCCCTGGCTGGCTGAATGGGGACCTGTGCTCTATAGAGGCCTCCAGACCGCTCCCTTTCCTGCAGAGGCAGGACTGCACTCTGGGAGCTGCCACCTCCGTGGATCAAAATTGGCTCTAAATGCAAATCAAGAAGGAAATTACAACAATGTGAAGCCGACTTGCCTTCTATTTCTGGCACCTCAGTAACTTTAGAAAGTCCTGAAAGATTTAAATGGTTTGTCATTTCAGGAAAATTCCACCCCGCCCCCGCTTCCAGAGTGAGGCTAAGCCTGCCAAGCTCCTGCCCAAACTGTCAGACGTTTCAGATGTGCACTGTTGCCAAAGAGGGCACAGATGGGAAGCCCCAAGTCACTCCTCACTGCTGAAACTCAGACCCGGGGTCCATGGGTCAGGCCTGCCTGCCAGCCCCAGCCCCTCTCCCCATGAGCCAGGGCTGGTGGCTGGACTCCAGCTGCAACTGCAGCTGTCGGGCTCTGGTCCGGAAACCAATAGGGGGCACCAGAGACTGCTTGGGACAGTGAACACAGGGTGGCCAGGAAGCTGGAGAGAAGGTTCCAGACCCAGAAGCTGGTCTTAGGAGCAGCGAAGATGAAAATCATTGTACTTTCACAGTAAGCCCCTTCTCCACACCTGTTTTAACATAAAAGGTCGAGAGGTACATGCTCTCAGATAACTGTGGTGAACACACACACAGGGTGCATCTCCATCCCCACACACAGAGCATATTATAACAGTTACCAAACTGTCTCCTGGCCTCCAAGCTGAGATTGATTAACCATGTCTGCTATGGGCACAGGATGTGGGGGTGAGGAGATGTGCCAGAATTTTTCCATTCATGGACTGAACAAATCTTGGAATACAAGTGTTATTAATGTTCATTAGTTCAAAGAGCAACCGTGATCCCTACTGCCTCCAGAGAAAGCTAAGCTTGGTGTTCAAGACCCTCACAACATGTACCCCACCTTCCTGGCAACCTTAATTCCCACCAGTAACCCACCGAACCCAGTGCTTCAGCCAGGCCCGCTGCCTCACTGCGGGCCTCCGACATGCCTTCAGAATCCCAGTGGACCTCTACTCCCTGGGCTCTGCCTGACTGGGATGTGCTTCTTACCCTTTCCAGAGTCTTCTAGCTTCAACTCAAGGTCAATGTAGCCATGATCACACAGTCCCAGTGGCCTGCCTTCTGCTCAGCATCTAAAGCATCTAAGTGTTTGTGGCTTTCGCTGGTCACGACCTTTTTAAGGCCTGAAAGAACCACTTACCTTTTGTCTGCACATCTAGACTGTAAGCGCCCTGAAGACAGGGTGCTACCTTGTTCTTCTCTGAGAAGAGGGGTAAAATGCCTGTTCTGGGGGCCATGCCGGGAACTCTCATCTACTCTTCCACCCAAGATTGCTAATCCTGTAGTGTGAATGTGGCCACCTCCATTTTATAAACGGGGAAGTAAAGGCTCAGAGAGGTTAAGTGACTTGTCCAAGGTCACACAACTCGTACACGCCAGGCTAGAATTCAGACCCCGATCTGAATTCAAGTCCAGTCATCCCAGGGAGAATCCGATTTCCATAGAAGACCCTGAAGAGCGGCAATGCTCAACCCCAGTGGATGTGCCTGATGCTTGGCAGACACTCAAAACCGTTTGTGGTCTGATGGACAAAGCTCGAGTAGGGAAGCAGGGCCTGTGAGGGCAGATGGAGGAGGGGTTCACTTTTGCACAGCTCCCCACCATTCTCACCTCTCGGGTGACCACTGATTCCACCTGTAGAAGGCTAGCAGGGCCAGTGAACCACACAGACTGTAAATTTTCTGCCTTTTTTTTTTTTCAACCCACCCCTTCCCTCTACCCCAGGCTTCAGGTTTTGACCATCCTGAATGATTCAGCCTTGAACTGCTGAGGCCGCCACACCAACTGTTTTAACCACAGGGGAAGCCAGAAATGTCCGTCACTTATGCCCTCAGTTTATCTTTAGAAGGATGACTGAAAGGACCTCCACTGCCCAGGATGATTGTTTTGACAGGTTTTTATTGTGCATAAAATTGCGTCATTGTTTTGTTTAACATTGAAAGGAGTTAAACTGCTATGAACTTAATGCGCCACCCCCAGTAAACCATTAGGTCCCTTCCATGGTCCTGACTTTATAAGCCTGTTTCCCTCAGAGGAACATCTGTTGTATACTTAAATGACCTTAGTTCAAAGGCACGATCAACAAAAAATTCTTAACTCCACTAGGAAGCATTTGAGGGTATCCGTTACTCTGTGCTGGTCGTAGTCTTAGGGGCTTCTCCATTAACAGCTGTGCACATCTGCCCGTGTGGGCAGAGGCCCCTCTCTTTCTGCACATCATTAAAGATGCTCAGGCCTGCATTTCGGCCTCATTCCCACTCTGCCCCATGCAAGTGAGTCTCGCCAAAGTCCCCATTTTATGGGCATCAGCGGCCAGGGTTCTGTTCAAGTACAGTTTTTACCCCGCATGCGGAGGGCGTGTGATGAAAGACAAGCAAGGGGTGTTCTGCTAATCCTTGGAAAGAACATGAATGAGCATTAGGAATTTCGAGCAACTTGACCAATGTAGGGAAAACAGATTGTTCTTAGCCAAACACAGAGGAATTTGAGGAGAAAAATGACCCTGTTGCAAAGAAAGATTACAAGGGGACACCATCTTGCAGGCCATAAAAATCATATTGGAAACAGAGATAGCAAAGCAGCAGACTTTCTGGCTTTTGCACTGATTAGCTCATCCTGACGTTATCCCCATTTTCCAGATGAGTCAATGGGCACTGAGAGCTCCTGGCTTGAGCAGAGGAGAACTCAGGCGCCTGCCTCCAGCCACTCTGTAGGTGGCTCCTGCTCAGGTTAACATGAACCAGGCCAGCCTGTCAATATGAAGACAATGATGATGTGGACAATCGTGCCGAGGTACTTTAAATACTCTTCCTCCAGCTCCTTTGCTTTGAGCTTGGCTCTCAGTGGGTCTCCACAGAGTTAGCTGACAGTCGTTATCTTTCTTAGTGTTCGGTCAGATTTTCCAGGAAATGCGACTTTTCCAGGATGTTCTAATATCAGGTCCACCAAACATCATGGGAATGCAAAACCGAATTTCTGCAGCAGGCTCGGGGGAGGTGGGCTGCAGCAGACTGGGGAGAGTTGGGCTCTCTCTTGCTCGGGGGATCTCGCTGTCCAGCCTGGCTGGGGAGATGTCCTGGGGATGGGACAACTGGGCCCCAACTCAGGTTTTGGGCTCTCTGGGGCCTCCTTTCCTAAAAGGGGTCACCAGGTCTTCATGCACATATGAATCTTTATGAGTTGTTGAAAATTCTCTGGAAGTTGGTGGGGTTCGTGGAATTGTGCCTTCTTGAATTAGGGAAACCATTGCTAAAAAATAAAAGAAAGCTTGGTTTTGCCTTATTTTGAGAGAACTGGCCTGCATTGTCCCCCTCTCCCTATGTTATATTTTAGAGAATGCTGAAGAATTTTGTTCATGAAAAAAAGAGTATTTTTCAAAAGCATAGATCAAATTCCATTGCCAAGAGTTTCAGAGACTGCTAGAATCTCTTTTTTGGACCAAAATGTTGCAGCATTTATTCTGTGGTGCTGGTAGCATGTGGACCCATCTGGGGCTGAGGAACCTCAAGGGTTTTGTTTGGTTTTGGTCATTAAAATTTTAGTAGAATGGGATGTGACCCATAGCCCCGTTATTCTTTCATTTTCCATTCATTCATTCATTCAATCAGCCAAAGATGATCAAAGCCCAATCCGTGTCCAGTCCCATGACAGGCTTTAAGGATGCAGAGATGAACAGAGTCAACAACCTGCCCCAACAGAGCAAAGGCTTGCATGACTAGGGCATGGAGGGCGTGGAAGCTGGGGGACAGAGAAGGGCTCCTAGCCTGTCCTGGGGCACAGTGTTAAAAGAATTTTTAAGGTCCGGGCGAAGAACAGAGGAGGAAGACGGAGAGAATTCCAGGCAGAGGGGTCAGAGCTGCAAAGGCCCGGAGCGCCTGGGGGCTTCTGCTCCATGGGCCCAGCTGGATGTGGAGAATGAGGGGGGCACACCCAGACACAGGGCCAGCAAGTGAGGCCTCAACAAAGACAGGATCTGACCGTGCATTTGCATGACTCCCCTCGCTTCCCCTGACTTGAATCCTGGCCCTGTCAGTCCATGCCTTCATTAAAAATTTTGATTATTTTGATTCCACAAAAGACTACATTAAAACTTGATTTATCTTGATTACTGAGTTTTTGGGCCTTCCCTCAGGTTCTGCACCAGAGGTGAATGCCTCACTCTCCATACCCTAGTCCTGGCTCATCCAAGAGAGGGGGCTTAGGGAGAGGGCAGAATAGGGGGCCCGGGGCAGCCCTCTCAGCTCAGAACTTTGCCTTTCGCCCTGAAGGCAGTGGGGAGCAGCTAAGGATGGTAAAGCGGGGAAGTAATGCCATCGAATGTGGTTAGAAAATCTTCCGGCAGCAACAGGGCAAGCAGTGGCGGGGAGGCAGGAAGCAGAGGGGTTGGAAGCAGGAAGACCTATAAGGAGTGAGTCCAAGAAGCCCAGGCAAGGACTGATAAGGGCCCAAGACAAGGCTGGTGAAATGGGGTTCAAGAGGAGGACCTGGGCAGGTGGGAGCTACATGCACGGCAGAATCTCTCCAGCAACCCCAAAGAGCAGAGAGGGGATTACTGGACCCTCTGGTGGGCAGAGGAAGGCGTGGGGTGGCCAGATGACCTGGCTGCAGCTGCCTGGAGGCAGAGGTGAACCATGCCATGCCCACCCCACAGGATGGAAATGCCCTGCTCCCTGCAGAGTAGGGACCGCCGGCAGGACTCTAACCACCCCCTATCCACATCCCAGCCTAGCCCAGCAGGGGTAAGGAGGCCTGGAGCCTGCTGGCAGGACACAGGTCCCGGGGGCAATGCTCTCAGCTCAGCGCACAGGCATGCAGACACACAGGGGGGCAGGTGGGATGGTGGGAGGAGGTCTGGTCCCCATTAGGGGCTATTTGCTTGTGGTATCAGGCCACTGGGGCTGCGGGCTCGTTAACAGGCATGTCCACGGGCTGCTGGGAAGGAGCTGCTGCCTTGAAATCGCATTGATTGCCTCTAATTTCCCCTGCTCCACGCAGCACGCCCGCGGGCAGCCTAATGCAGGGTGGCAGCCGTGGCAGCCCAAGATAGGACATCTCTCTTGTCTTAAGAAAACACAAGAAGTTTCTTCTCTGCAACTGGTTCTTTTGGGTAATGCAATTTACTGTCACTGAAGTCTCAGCAGATCAAATTCCACCTCCTCCAAGAAGCCTTCCTGCCCTGTCCTGACCTCTGGGCTCTGGCACCAGGCATATGTGGGCCCTTTCCTTCCCCATCTTTGCCCCTCCCCCTACCACAAAAGCCTCTTAGCCTCTGTCAGACTCAGTTTGTTTAGTTGCAGAATGGACAGGCAGGACCCCCATGTGGTGACATAATGAAGGGACACCTTACTCAACACAGCACTTCCCTTCTAAGAGCAAGCATGACTTTCACATCCAGATGGCCACTGTGCTCCACGGGCCATGCCCACCCTCACCCCATCAGGTTTATGTACTTCTCTGAAGCTACAGAGAAACCAGCACCTCCTCTCCCCCCAGAAGAAGCCAGATCTCTAGTCCAGCCCCCTACTTCTCACCACCTGTTCTCAAGCTACCCACTGCCAAGGGAAAGCAGAGAGAAAAGGGTCACTGGTCCAGGGATGACCCCACTGATGCTGGCACTTGGGCAGGAGTGAGAGTGGGCACCCCACTCCCACTTCCTTGCTCATTGCTGGCTGCCGTCTTTGTCTCTTCTCCCTTGTCTCCTTCTCTCCCTTCCCATTGCTCACCTCTTGGGGAGCACCTCATAGCCCACTGAGCTCCTCACTTCTCTCCCTGGGATTTCTCTGGCTGCTGCTTCAACTTCTTTTTCTCTACCAACCCTTACACCCAAACTTCCACTTCTTTCCCTCTTCATTCAATAATAGCTACCAAACAGTCATAAATATTTTCTCAGTGCCTGCTCTGTGTCAATGGCTATGCTAAGTACTGGCCATGGAAGGGTGGGCTGACATAGGGGATGTTCTAGTGGATGTCCCCATACTTGCCATCACTTCCTGTCTTCCTTTAGGGTTTTTTCTTGACCTAAGAGGGAGATCAGGGCTGCCCTGTAACCACAGAGGGAAGCAGACAAAGCCAGGCCTTGGAAGGCCATCCTTTCCTGTCTCCCACGCCTGCCCCGGGACGCAGAGGCCCCTCCTTGACACTCTCCTCCTCCCCCTCTATCCTCCAGGGCTATTCCTGCCTCTGTAAGGTCAGGGAGTGAATGGGGAGGAGGGGACCTCCTCTCTCAAGCAACTGCATTGCCGGGATGGGATGGTGAATGGCCAGAGAGGAGCGAGAAGCCGGGTCACCACCAAGTCAGGCCAGAAAGCCCTGCTTCCCTCAGGAGCCTGGCCGGCAGCCCCCAACCATTTCAAAGGGCTTGATAAACAGCTTGGCGGCCTTGTCTCCCCCACATGCTGCGCAGCCGCACAGGCTGGGAGAGGCAGCCTCCCGGCCAGGAGCAACAGCGAGGGGAAGGTGCTCCTCTGCTGGGTCAAGGTGTTCCAGGCTCCTTTCTAGGACCCCAGAGCTGGTTGCTTTTTGGCAGCCAGGCAGCTGTGATCCCTGCCTGGCCCCATGAGGCACATCTGTTCACAGTCAGGGGTCAGTGCCCATGGGGAAGCACAGTGAGGCACCATGCACTCAGACCTCACACATGTGCCTGGGCCTGTGTGCATCCAGGCACACTCGACACCACACGCCTGTACAAACACATGCCCCACATGTGTCCACAGGTCCCTGTGCACTCCCAGATATGCACAGATATGCTCACTTCATTGACAACAAGGTCCAGCCAGGACTTACACAGCCACATAGGCTGGATGAGGTGGGAGGAGCACTTTCAACTGAAAAATAAAATATAGGCTAAGGAGGTTCAGAAACAGCTTTAAAAGAAAAAAAATGGAAGGAGCTAAGCCAACATCTTAGCACTGCTGATGCTATCAGATAGGACTGAGCTAACACAGGGGGCTCAGAGAGTTGTTCCCTCCGGGGACAACCGGCCCTCTCTCCTGGCAGGGCCCAATAGTGCAGAATGCAGGGGGCCATTCTGTGGGAGTCAGGGCCTGGCCCCAGGGCCCACTTTCTTCTGAGGCAGATGGCCCCTCCACACAGATGGGGTGGACCTGGCCTCAGGGGGCGGCCCACGGGGGACCATGAACCTGCCCAGGCCCAGGGGAGCTGCACTCGGTGTGGAGCCCTGTTAGGTATTAGGTTGGGATAAGCCCACTCCAACAGGGGCCAGCCCGCTCATTTCACAAATGCAAAGGCTGGCCTGGAGGGACAGGGACTATCAGTGTGGCCCGGAAGGCAGCAGCTGTCAGGATGGTAATCCAGGCTTCCTCACCCCTCGTTTTAGTTGTCTATCCCATAATTCAGGTCAGGTCAGCTGACCGTGGGGAGGCCCTGTTCTGGGCTAGCAGCATCAGTGGACAGAAGTGGCCCTGTGTGCCCAGGCCTTCCCTGAGCCATTCAAGAAAAGGGGTTTCTCTGGGCTCTGGAACTGATCTCATGATTGGTGGATGTTTACCTGTCTGTCCTGGAAGACCAGGGAGTATTGCAGCCCAGCAGGTGGTCTCTGGGTTCAAATCCTAGTTCTGCTACTGGCTAGCAGGTGACCTGGGGTGATGCAAATCTCAGTTTACCCTTCTCTTAAATGGAAGAGATAATCCCATTTGGCAACGTCCTTGTAAGGATTCAATAAGATAATGTAGGTAAAGTGACTGGGACCCAATAAAAACTCAACAAATGTTACCACTTCTATGGTTAACCCTGAAAGGATGAATTTCCAGGCCCCCCTTGCTTCGTTTAATATGCTAGCCTGCCTCTTCCTGTTCCCCAGAGAGTGGGGAGGCAAAAGACTTCAGGCCATCATTCTAGAATGTGGTCCAAGACCGCCAGCAGCAGCATCACCAGGGAACTGGTTACAAACACATATTCTGGGCCCCACCCCAGACCTATTGATTCAGATATTCAGGGGTGGGGCCCAGTACTGTGTATTTTAACGAGCCCTCCAAGTCACTGTGATGCCAGCTCAAGTTTGGAAACCCCTGGTGAAGGTCAGTACATACCACTTAAGTCATAGATCTGACACCTGCTTCATGTTAACCTTTTATGGCTGCTGCCCAGAAACACCCACCACCAGGCTCTGGAATTGGGCCTTGAGTCCCAGCCTGGTTTCCATACCCTGCGGCTGTCTGACGCCCCTGGTTACTGCACCTGCGCCCATCCTGCCTGCACTGGCCTTGCTCACCTCTCCCATCCCTGCCCTTCCCCGCCCACCTCCACAGCCCACATGCTGGGCCTTCCCTGCTCCTGCCTCCAGCCGCATGTACCCCAATCTCTGCCCTGCACTCAGCCCCTGTCCAGCTGGACTGGACCCAGCCCCAGAGGGGGAGACTCAGGCACTTGACTTCAAAGCCTTGTCAGAATGAGCCGGGTTTGCAGTGGAGGTCAAAGATAAACCAAGGAACAATTCCGCCAGAAACTGTGTGTGGGGGGAGACTACCCTGAGCCCCAGGGGAGGAATGGGGATGGGGCTGGGGCTTGTTTCTGCAGCTGTTTCTGGAGAAACCCTTTCAGTAGTCGGGCCCCATGCTAGGCACCCTTCAGTTAGGCAGTCTGAGGGGGAGGGTTTCTGTCCAGTTGGTCCCATCTCCACTCCACCCCCGCATGAGTTCGAATTGCTTTTGTTCTGTCCTCATCCCTTGCATTTCCTCTCACTAGTAATGTGGTCACAGCTGGGACAACACTTGACCCACAAGCAGCTTGGTGGAGGTAACACACCAGGTGGGAGGAGAACAGAGTGCAGGTGGGACCCAGGTGTCTCATACAGGTGCTGCTGTCCCTACTGCACGGAGCTGCCTGTGCCACCGCCTGCCCTCCTGGGCTTCAGCCAAGGTCTGCATATGCCCTTGCTGAGCACTCCAAAATTGCCACTCCTTGACTCCAAGCACCAACTCCTATTTAGGCCACAGGGGTGCCCCTCAGGGTGTGAGTGAGGTGAAGGCCTGTGAGCTCTATTCTGTGAGGTCTGTCCAGAAAGTATCCAGCCAAACGCTGGATACTTTCCATGTACATGAAAAAGAGACCTTTATCTCTTGAAGAACATACAAGATCTAAGAAACATTGTACATAGGACAATGACACCTCAATCCCCTTGAAAGTAGGCACCTGGGACCTCACGCAGTTCTCCAAGTCTCTATCTGCTGACCTGTGGTATTTTCCTGAATCTCATAGACGGCCTGAAATCTCTTCCCTTTAAAAGGTGATTTTGGTTTTGGGAAAAGCCAGAAGTCGCAGGGCACCAAACCTGAGCTATGTCGGGGCTGAGCCACCTGGATGATTTGATGTTTCGACAAAAAACTCCGCACGAGACGAGATGCATGAGCAGGTGCACTGTCATAATGAAGCTGCTGATCACCAGGGGCCCACAGCTGCGGCCTCCTGAATCATCCGAACAGTTTCCATGGAGAAATGCTCAAGCTTAATGCAAAATTTGGTGCAGATTCATTGCTTTACTCGCTCAGTCATTTTGAATGTGACAGCCACACAGTATACATGTTCCATCAACAGTATCTACTGCCCACCCCCCCACCCCGACTAGTACGTGAAATCATCATTGTTCACTCATGTGTATTCCAGTCCACTCTCCTGTTGCTGCCTGGTTACATTAATGTCATGCAAACCATTCTCCTTACAGTAACAATGGCTGGACTTTTTCCGGACAGACCTCATATATCAGAAAAGGGCATGGTGAGTGGCGTGAGGGAACAACAAGCTAGGGTTAATTCCACAAAACCAGCGTCCCTGGATGCTGAGTTCATAAGCCACATGGCCTCTGAGAACTTTGCCATTTTTCACTCCTCAGGACTGACTGGTGGTCAGAGCAGGGTGACCAGCTAATCTGCTCAGAGGCTGAGGAGGGCAGGGGACTGGTCCAAAGTCCCAGGTCAGCTGGGTCCAGGTCCCCAGCTGAGTGCCTGTCCCAGATCTGCCTGTGGTAGACACTGTCCTTAAGACACCCATAACCCAGGGGACAGATGGCTTCACATGCACATCTCTGGACTTGGCTGCCAGCGGGGCTGGCAGGAAAGCCATGCAGACTGGCTGCCACACCCTCAGAGCAGCAGAATCCTCAGTGGTGTGACCTGGCCCACATTTTGCCTGGGGTGAAGCACAGAGAAAGCAGTCCTCATCCTCACCCAGGAGAGGAAAACTGCCTTCCTGCAGCCCGGGAGAGGGAAATTGCCACTTTCTGCCAAGATCTTCCTCCAGAGGGAATGGCTTCCTCTGGCAGAGCCCACAGGGCGAGGGTGTGCGGTGCACATTGGAGGCAGAACTGGTGCTGGCAAGAGAGGGGGGTGAGCGGAGACAGCTGCTGCCCCTCTGTTGTGGAGCCGGTGTTGAAGAGCCGTCGCACAGATAATTGGGGCAATGTCCTGGTACACTGATGAGACCCACTTCCAGATGGCACTGAGGGACCACTTAGAACAATTAGCCAGGGGAGATGACTCCACCTGCTATTTTTAGAGGTTACCACATCTGGAGGTGGTATCTTTCGGCTGGAGATGTCTGCACCAAAAGCCGGGAGATTTGCATCATCTTCCGTGATCAACTCATCAAGATTTCTCCACCATGTTTCCAGGCCTTCAGATGAAAAATCATTCTAGTGTTTTTGTGCGTGAGGCCTGGCCCTCGAGCGGCCTCCAGAAATATCTTCCAATCAGTGCTCAGTGCCGCCCTGCAAGGGGAGGAAAGGGTCCAGGCAGTCTTGCCTCTTGCAGCCACGTTTCCAGCTCTGTCCGCAGGCAGTGGTGCTGAGCAGCTGGGGAGCCAGGCCTCAGGCGTGGCCAGGGGCACTTCTCTGGGTTCATGGATCCGTTTGCTGGAGATGCTGCTCATACACCGTCCCAGGATCCCCGGGGAGCAGGCCACAGACAGCGAGACCAAGGGACTTTGACTTCATATAGATGTGAGCTCGAGTCCCAGCCTGGCTTCCTGCTGTGGCCTTGGTTGAGCAACTATACCCCTGCGCCTCAGTTCTCCCCCTGCAACAGGGAAGGAGACCTACCTCAAAGAAGAAGAGCTAAACACAGTGCAGAGGACAGGGTGAGTTTCTGCACCCGGATCCCAGTGGAAAAAGTCGTGTCTTTATCTCCCAACCTAGCTTAGCTCTTCGACCCCGTGGCCACTGCTGACAGGTAACTGCCCAGGTATTTCACAGGAGGCCCAGCACAAAAAACTTTCTCAACCAATTCCCAGGCAATCGAGCACTCCTCCCCTCTCTCTCCCTTCTTTGTCCCCAGGGGAGATGGAAGCTGCAAGCATCAGAGGGAGGGACCACTGCCTCTCCCTCCAGCTGTCTCTGCCAAGTGCTGGTACTGGTCCTGGATGTCCCTGTCTGGCCTTTGCCTGTTGGTCTGGGGCCATGTTGTGACTGCTGCTGCCATGTCTGCACACTTTCTGTTCTCTGTTCTCCAAGTGCACGTCATCACTCTGTGTCCCAGCTATTCTGATGTAGGACGTCTCCAGGTCTGCTTGCTAGGCCCTCAGCCCTGGATCCCCATGGGGCCCAGAAAATTCACGAATGTTCCCCTGCATCACCCCAAGAAATTTCCAGTGTTCCCTTCCCAACATTTCTTCTCTTTCCCCCTCACCCTCCTGTGACCCTCACCTCTCAGGGCCTCTCTGCAGGAGGCCTTCCCTGATGACCAGTTTACTTCAGCCAATGTCCCTTCTCTGCAGCACTGCCAGCAATAGGTGCTACTCAGACGAACTGCCCCAGGACTCCAGGCTGCCTGTATACATCTTCTCATGTCTCACATGGTGCATCTGGGTTCCTCCTGGGAAGTCCCCAAGGGTAACCACAGTCTTCTCTTCCACCTGCTTGGGCTAAGCCCTAGTGGGCCTCTCCTATGCCAGTCTATGCTCCCCTGTGCGGGGGGAGAGATCATTTCTATGACCTTCTTCATAACTTCTGGTGTTCTCTAAGGTTTATACAATCAACACAATAACTCTTTGTTTCTCGATTTTAAAAAATAGCTTTCTAATGTTCTGAAAGACAAAGAAAGCAGTCTTTGATGAATAGCTGTCCCCCCACCCCTTGGCAAAAAAGGTAGGACAAAGGGGAGGTTACAAGTGAAGGCTTTTTTGGCTAAGTTAGTAGAAGGAATGAAGTAAAGATCACAGCAGAAATAAATGAAATAGAGACTGAAAAGACAATATAAATGATGAATAAAATTAAGAACTGGTTTCTTGAAAATATAAATAAAATAGACAAGCCTTTAGACTTATCAAGAGAAAGGAGAGATGACTCAATTACATAAAATCAGAAATGATAGAGAAGAAGACATTACAACTGATGCCACAGAAATAGAGGATCATAAGCAATTTCTGTGAACACTTACATGCCAACAAATTGGACAACTTAGAAAAAAATGAATAAATTCCTAGAAACATAGAACTTACCAAGACTGAATCATAAAGAAATAGAAAATCTGAACAGACCAACTGCTAGGAAGGAGATCGAATCAGTAATCAAAAACCAAGACCAGATGTCTTCATTGGTGAATTCTATCAAACATTTAAGGAGAAATTAATACCAATCCTTCTCAAGTTCTTCCAAAAAATAAAAGAGAAGGGAACACTTCCAAACACATTTTATGAGGCCAGCATTGCCCTGATACCAAAAAAAGACAAGGACACTACAAAAAAATTACAGGTCAATATCCCCGATGAACAAAAACACAAAAATCCTCAATAAAATATTGGCAAAACAAATTCAACAATACATTAAAAGGATCATATACCATGATCAACCAGGATTTATTCTAGGGATGCAAGGATGGTTCAACATCTGCAAATCAATCAATGTAATATACTACAATAACAATATGAAGGATAAAAGCCATATGACCATCACAATAGAAACAGAAAAAGCATTTGACAAAATTCAGCATCCATTCATGACAAAAAAAACCCTCAACAAAGTGAACGTAGAGGAAACACACCTCAACATAATAAAGGCCATATGTGATAAACCCACAGCTAACATTATACTGAACAGTGAAAAGCTGAAAGCTTTTCCTCTAAGAACAAGAATAAGACTGTCCCATTCTCACCACTTTTATTCAACATAGTATTGGAAATCTTAGCCAGATTAATTAAGCAAGAAAAAGAAATAAAAGGTATCCAAATTGGAAATGAAGAAGTAAAACTTTCTCTAATTTTATTTTTATTTTTAATGTTTTTAGGGAGATAGAGAAGAAAAGGAAAAGAGAAAGAGTAAGGGGAAAGAGAGAGAGAGTGAGAGAGAGATAGAGAGAGAGAGAAATATTGACTTGTTGCTCCACCCACCCATGCACCCACTAGTTGATTCCTGCACATGCCCCAACCAGGTATTAAAACTGCAGCCTTGGCACATCGGGACAATGCTCTAAACCAACTGAGCTACCTGGCAAGAAAAAATGGTCTCTGTTTTATATAACATTTTATATATAGAAAACACTAAAGACTTCACAAAAAAAACTCGTATAACTAATAAACAAACTTAGTAAAGTTGCAGGAAACAAAATCAATATACAAAAATCAGTTGCATTTCTATGCACTAACAACAAACTATAAGAAAGAGAAATTAAAAATACAACCCCATGCCCTGATTGTTATAGTTCAGTGCATTGGTCATCATCCCACAAAGCAAGTTTCCTGGTTTGATTCCCAGTCAGGGCATATGCCTGTGTTGTGGGCCAGGTCCTCAACTGGGAGCATGCAAGATGCAAACTAACTGATCGATGTTTTGCACAATGATGTTTCTCTCCCTCTCTTTCTCCCTCTCTTCTTCTCTCTCTAAAAATAAATAATAAAATCTTTAAAAAGTACAATCCCATTTACGATTCCATCAAAAGCAATAAAATACCTAGGAATAGATTTAACCAAGGAGATAAAAGATTTGTACATTGAAAACTATAAGACATTGATGAAAGAAACTGAAAAAGGGACAAATAATTGGAAAGATACCCCATGTTCAACAATTGGAAGAGTTACTATTGTTAAAATGTCCATATTACCAAAGCAATCTACAGTTTCAATGTAATCCAATTCAAAATTACATTTTTCATAGAAATAGTACAAAGAATCATAAAATTTGTATGGAACTATAAAAAAAAACCCAAAAAACCCCAAACTGCAAAAGCAATCTTGAAATAGAAGAACAAAGCTGAAAGTATCACACTCCCTTGTTTCAAACTATATTACAAAGCTTTACTAATCAAAACACTATGGTATTGGCATAAAAAACAGATACACAGATCAATGGAACAGAAGAGAGAGCCCAGGAATAAACCCACACATATATGGTCAATTAATTAATTTATTTTTTGCACCCTTTTTTTATTTGTTCTAATTAATTATAGTTGCTTAAAAACTTGAGATACCACATAGGAATTTGAGTTTTCCACAACATAACAGAAACTGTCAGTGCAACATTGCTTTAGAAATATAATATTGCACTAAAATGTCAGCTTTTCCTGCCCTTAAAGAAAAGCTACATTAGCTTTACAGTAAGTGTAGGATATGTCTATTTGTTGAAAATCAGTTTTTAGGTTTCTATTTTTGGGTGTTTTTTTTACTCAGCTATTTTATTTTATTTTATTTTGGTATATTTTATTGATTACGCTATTACAGTTGTCCCATTTTTTTCTCCCCTTTATCCCCTCCGCCCTGCACCCCATCCCATCATCCCCCCCACCTCTTAGTTAATGTCTATGGGTTGTATGTGTGAGTTCTTTACATATTTTGGAGATCAAACCCTTGTCTGAGGTGTCATTGGCAAATATATTTTCCCATACAGTTGGTTCCCTTTTCATTTTGCTGATGTTTTCTTTAGCTGTGCAGAAGCTTCTTATTTTGATGAAGTCCCATTTGTTTATTCTTTCCTATACATCCCTTGCTCTAGGGGGCATATCAGTGAAAATATTGCTGTGTGGAACATGTGAGATTTCATGCCTATGCTCTCCTCTAGGACTTTTATAGTTTCGCAAATTATATTTAAGTCTTTTATCCATCTTGAGTTTATTTTTATGTATGGTGTAAGTTGGTGGTCGAATTTCATTTTTTTTGCATGTAATTGTCCAGATCTCCCAACACCATTTGTTGAAGAGGCTATTTTTACTCCATTTTATGCTTCTGCCCCTTTTGTCAAACATTAATTGACCATAGAGACATGGGTTTATTTCTGGGCTCTCTATTCTGTTCCATTGATCTATATGTCTGTTCTTATGCCAGTACCAGACTATTCTGATTACAGTGGCCTTATAGTTTGATGACAGGTATTGTGATCCCTCCTACTTTGTTCTTCTTTCTCAAAATTGCTGCAGTTATTCGGGGTCATTTATTGTTCCACATAAATTTTTGAAATGTTTATTCTATATCTTTGAAATATGTCATTGGTATTTAAATAGGGATTAGGTTGAATCTATAAATTGCTTTGGGTAATGTGGACATTTTGATGATGTTAATTCTTCTGATCCATGAACATGGTATATGCTTCCATTTATTTGTGTCTTCCTTAATTTCTTTCTTCAGTGTTGTGTAGTTTTCTGAGTACAGGTCTTTAACCTCCTTGGTTAAGTTTATTCCTAGGTACTTTATTTTTCCTGTTGCTATAGTAAATGGGGTTTTTTCCCTATTCTGATTCTGATATTTCATTGTTGGTATACAAAAATGTCTTTGATTTCTGAATATTGACTTTGTATCCTGCTGTTTTGCCAAATTCACTTATTAGGTCAAGTAGTTTTTTGGTGGAGTCTATAGGGTTTTCTATGTACACTATCATGTCATCTGCAAACAATGGCAGTTTTACCTCCTCCTTTCCAATTTGGATGTTTTTTATTTCTTTTTCTTGTCTGATGGTGTGGCTAGGACTTCTAATACTATGTTGAATAGAAGTGGTGAAAGAGGACATCCTTGTCTTGTCCCTGATCTTAATGGGAAAGCTTTTAGTTTTTGCCTGTTCAGTATAATGTTGGATGTAGGTTTCTTGTATATAGCCTTTATTATGTTGAGGCATGCCCCCTTTATTCCCACTTTGCTGAATGTTTTATCATAAATGGGTGCTGTACCTTATCAAATGGTTTTTCTGCATCTATCAAAATGATCATGTGATTTTTGCCTTTCCTTTTTGTTTATGTGATGTATTATGTTTATTGATTTGTGAATATTATACCATCTTTGAATGCCAGGGATGAATCCCACTTGATCATGGTGTATGATCTCTTTAATGGATTGCTGAATGCAGTTGGTCAATATTGTTTTGAGGATTTTAGCATTTACGCTCATCAGCGATATTGGCATGTAGTTTTCTTTCTTTGTTGTGTCTTTATCTGGTTTTGGGATTAGGATGATACTGACCTCATAAAAAGAGTTTGGGAGTCTTCCCTCTTCTTGGATTTTTTGGAATAGCCTGAGAAGGAGAGGAGTTAGCTCTTCCTTAAATGTTTTTTAAAATTCTCCTGTGAAACCATCTGGTCCAGGGCTTTTGTGTGCCGGGGTTTTTTTATTGCTGCTTCAATTTCACCAGCTGGTATTGGTCTGTTCAGGCTCTCTGCTTGTTCCTCATTCAGTTTTGGAATGTTATATTTTTCTAGAAATTTGTCCATTTCACTCAGGTTTTCAAATTTCTTAGCATGTAGTTGTTCATAGTAATTTCTTACAATCCTTTGTATTTCTATGGTATCAGTTGTCATTTCTCCTCTTTCATTTCTGATTTTATTTATTTGTGTCCTCTCCCTTTTTTTCTTGATGAGTCTGCTTAAAGGCTTGTCAATTTTGTTTATCTTTTCAAAGAACCAGCTCCTGGATTTATTGATCCTTTGAATTGTTCTTTTAGTCTCTACGTCATTCAATTCTGCTCTGATCTTGATTATTTCCTTCCTCTATTTGCTCTGGGCTTTGTTTGTTGTTTCTCCAATTCTTGTAGTCATAGGGTTAGGTTGTTTGTTTGAAATGCCTCTATTTTTTTTTTTTAGGTAAGCCTGTATTGCTATGAACTTCCCTTTCAGACTGCCTTTACTGTGTCCCATAGGTTTTGGTCTGTTGTATGTTCATTCTCATTTGTTTCCAGAAACTTTTTGATTTCTTTTTTGATCTCATTATTGACCTATTCATTGTTTAATAGCATGCTATTCAGTCTCCATGAGTTTGAATGTTTTTGAGTTTTTCCCTTGAGGCTGCTTTCTAGTTTTCAGCTCCTGTGGTCGGAGAAAATGCTTGATATGATTTCAATTTTCTTAAATCTGTTGAGGCTTTTTTTGTGTCCTATCACATGGTCTATCTTTGAAAATGTTTCATGTGCATTTGAAAAGAATGTGTAGTTTGCTTCTTTGGAATGAAAGGTTCTATATATATCAGTTAAGTCCATATGATCTAATGTGTCATTCAGTTCCACAATATCCTTGTTGATATTTTGTTTGGAAGATCTATCCATTGTTGACAGTGTAGTATTAAAATCCCCTACTATAAATGTGTTGCTGTGTATATCTTTCTTGAAGTCCTCCAGGATTTTCCTTATATATTTTGGTGCTCCTATGTTGTGTGCATGTAGGTTTACAATGTTTATGTCTTCTTGGTGGATTCTTACTTTGAGTATTATGAAGCATCCTTCTTGGTCTTTTTTTATAGCCTTTGTTTTGAAGTCTATTTTGTCTGATATAAGTATTGTTATCCCAGCTTTTTTTTCCTGTCCATTTGCCTGGAGTATTTTTTTCCAACACTTTACTTTCAGTCTGTGTTGGTTTTTTGTTCTGAGGCAGGTCTCCTGTGGGCAGCATATGTGTGGGTCATGTTTTCTTATCAATTCAGCTACTCTGTGTCTTTAATTGGAGCATTTAATCCATTTACATTTAAAGTTATTATCAATAGGTACTTATTCATTTTTTCTCTTTATACTTGTGTTCCTCTCTCTCTCACTCTTTTTCTTCATCTTCTTAAAGCAGTCCCTCTAGCATATCTTGCAATGCTGGTTTGGCAGAGGTAAACTCTTTTAGCCTTCTTTTGTCTGGGAAACTCCTTATTTCGCCTTCCATTTTAATTGAGAGCCTGGCTGGGTAGAGTACTCTTGGTTGCAGGCCTTTGCTTTTCATTACTCAGATATTTCTTGCCATTCCCTTCTGGCTTGCAGTGTTTCTGTGAAGAAGTCATTTGCTAGCCTTATCAGGGCTCCCTTGTATGTTACTTCCTATTTCTCCCTTGCTGCCTTTAAGATTCTCTCTTCGTCCTTGATATCTGCCATTTTAATTATGATGTGTCTTGGAGTGGGTCTCTTTGGGTTCCTCTTGATTGGGATCCTCTATGCTTCCTTGACTTGTGTGATTTTTCTCTCCTCAAATTAGGGACGTTTTCTATCATTACTTTTTCAAACAGGTTTTCTGTCCCTTTCTCCTCTTCTCCTTCTGGTGTTCCTATTATACAGATATTATTACATTTCATGTTGTCCTGCATTTCCTCTAACCCCTCCTTGTTCTTTTTGAGTCTTTTTTCATTTTCTTGCTCTTTCTGGGAGTTTTTTCCTACCATGTCCTCCAGCTTGCTGCTTCGATCCTCTGCTTCATGTATCCTGGTTTTGATTCCTTCTACTGTGTTCTTCAATTGAGAAATTGTATTCTTCATTTCCTCTTTGTTCTTGTTGATAGTTTCTACATCCTTTTTCTGGCTGATATAGTTTGCAGTAAGTACCTCGCAGTCTCCCTGTAGTCTTTGGTAATTCTCACTGAGCTCACTGAGTTCATTGAGCTTCCTTATAACCATTGTTTTGAACTCAATATCTGATAGTTTACTTGCCTCTATTTCATTTAGTTGTCTTTCTGATTCCTCCTTTCTTTTCAATTGGGGGTTATTTCTTTGTCTTCCCATTATTTGGCTGCTAGAGCAAACCACAAAGCCCAGGAAACAAACCCATGACCGCAAAAATAACTCCCCTCTGCAATTCCACTATCAACAGGAAATGAACCAGTATTAATAAGGCTGTAAAGAGATTAAGACTATTAAAAGAAAGGAGAGAAATATACTGTACTATAAAATCTAGTGACTTAATATGCACCAACTTGATGGACAAGAAATGAATGTTAAAAAGCTATGTAGTAAAGAAAATATCGCAAGTCATGGAGAAGACCACAGTGGATTTTGTCTCAGTAGTCTCTAGTATTTACTACTGTTTTGCCTTTCTGGATTCACCTCTGGTGATGTCAGATGTTGACCCCGTCTGAATTTAGGCAGCCTGTTTGAGACTTCCTGGGACCTCCTGTCTGTGGCTGTCTCCTTTAGTTAATCTAGTCACTCTGCACTCAGCAGTCAGGCTTAAGCACCATAAGGTGGGGCCGAATCCCTCCTGTGTTTGGGGCTAATGTTTCCCCTCAGGCTGCTGCTGCTCAGAGGGGAGTGGTCTGGGTGAGCCGATGGCTGCTGCCTTATGGGGAATGACTCAGCACCAGGATTCCAGTGGCTACTCTCTGAGTTCTCTCCCGGAAAACTCCGTCCCCAGTCTCTCCTCAGTCATCTCTAGCTCACTCTGCCCTGCCTTTGCAGGAGCCCAGGGTAAGTGGCTGCAAATGAAAATTTATGTGTTGGCCCTTTAAACATCTCTTTCAGTCTCCAGCTGCCTATCTCTGGCAGAGAGCAACCCTGCCACTTTTTGCAGCTGGCTGTTATCTGTGTACTTTTTGGGCTCTGCTGCTGAATGCTTATGGTTTAGACGCCCTACTTCTCAAGGGGATCCAACTGGTTGCTTAAATATTCCTCTGGTGCTGCCACCTGAGGGCCTCCAGCCAGCCTTCTCAAGGCTCTGATGCTCTTCTTACCAGTCAGGTTGTGCTAAAACTGATTCTTCTGTCTGTTCAAGGTTATAAGGCTTCGCTCTCACTATTGTTCAGTTGTTTGTTCCGGGTGACTCCTCCACAATTTAGTTGTAATTCCAGATTGGTCGTTGGACGAGGTCAGTGTGACTTCCATTCACTCTTCTGCCATCTTGCCCTCCTCCCAGGTTTCTCTAATTTATGATAAAGGCACAAAGAATATATAACTGGGAAAGCATAGTCTCTTCAATAAATGGTTTTGGAAAAACTGGAAAGCCACATGCCAAAGAATAAAACTGGACCCCTATTTTATACCATACACAAAATCAACTAAAAATGGATTAAATATCTGAACATAAGGACTGAAACCATAAAGTTCCTAAAAGAAAAAAGTTACAGGTAAGCCCTTTGACATCAGAGCTTGGAAATGATTTTTAGATTATACAACAAAAGCAAAAATGAACAAGTGGACCTAAATCAAATTTAAAAGCAAGGAAATCATCAAAAAATCAAAAGAGAACCTACAGAATGGGAGAAAAATATTTGCAAATCACATATCTAATAAGAGGTTAATATCCAAAATATATAAAGAACTTATACAACCCATTAGCAAAAAATGAACAATCTGATTTAAAAATGGGCAAAGGAACTAAATAGACATTTTCCCAAGACACATACAAATGACCAACAGGTACATGAAAAGGTGCTCAACATCATTAATCATCAGGAAAATGAAAATCAAAACCACTAAATATCACCTCACACCGGTTAGGTTGGCTGTCATCCAAAAGACAAGAGGTAAGTGTCAGCCAGGAGGTGGATGTGCACTGTTGGTGGGATTGTAAATCGGCACAGCCACTGTGGAGAACGGTATGGAGGTTCCTCCAAAAATTAAAAATATTAACTGCCACATGATCCAGGGATTCCATTTCTGGGTATATATCTAAAGAAAACAAAATCACTATCTCAAAGAGATATCTGCACCCAAAATTCACTATAGCATTATTTATAACAGCCAAGACATTGAAACAACCTAAGTGTCCATCAACAAATTAATGGTTAAAGAAAATGTGATGTGATGTGATGTGATGTGATGTGTGTATGAGTGTGTGTGTATTATATAATGGAATATTATTCAGACAAAATCTTGTCATTTGCAACAACATGGATGGACTTTGAGGGCATTGTGCTAAGTGAAATAAGTCAGACAGAGAAAGACAAATACTATATGATCTCACTAATATATTGAATCTAAGAAAAAGAAAAGAAAATCCCACAATCACAGAAAAAGAGAACTGAGGCAGTTGACTGACAGAGGCAGGGTGTGGGAAATGGGTGAAAGTGGTCAAAATGTACAGACTTCCAGTTATAATATTAATAGGTTCTGGGGATATAATGTAGAGCATGGTGACTACGGCTAACAGTACTGTATTGTATATTTGAAAGTTGCTAGGAGAGTAGATCTTAAAAGTTCTCATCACACACAAAAAAGTCTGTAACTATGTGTGGTAATGATATTAATTAAACCTATTGTGGTGATCATTTCACAGTATATAAATATATGCACATATCAAATCATTATGTCATATATCTTAAAATTGTACAATGATATATGTCAGTTAACCTCAATAAAACCAAGAAAAAAACAGGTCACATAATAAACCCCATTTTATAGAAGGAAAAAATGTACACATTAATTACATTGAATCTAAGATATTGTCAATGATTAAGTGCACCATTTTTATTTACCATTAAGAAATGGAAAAAAATGCTTCCCTTTAAACCATAATGAGCCATAGATTATAGGATACATCATGAGTTCAGAGATGTTCAAATGAAATATGTAATCTAGAATTGATAAAGTATTGTGTCATATTCCTTCCATTATAAAATAAACTCTCTCCACACACACACAAAAAAGTATTCTTTTACTTCTGACTCAGCCCCTTATGTTGATCTAGATGGGTTATTACCCCTCTTTAACTTCAGTGTCTCCAACTCTAAATGGGAATAATAACCACACTTCCCTCCCAGGACCATCAGGAGGGCTACCTGCTCTCCACATAGCACCCTGCACGGAGTAAGTGCTCAGTAGTAGAGACACACCCTGGGGACTATTATTGCTGTCTTTGTCTCATCACAGGAGCCAAGTTGAATGGACTCATTCCTGGAAGAATGCGACTTCTCACACTCTCCCCAGCTAAGCCTCTGGGCACTCTCCATCAGCAGGGCTACCCCATGGCAGGGTGGGCACCACTGTGGTACCTAAATTTCAGTCAATGCCCTAAAGGTTCCTGGGAGAAGACAGATCCCACCACAGCACTAGGACTCACAACAGCCAAGCTCTCTGCCACCCACACTCCCTTCCATCTTCCAACTCCCTTCCATCCATAAACCTCCTTCTACCTCCACAGTTCCCTCTCACACCCATACCTTCTTCTACCTACCCAATTTCCATCCACTCCCAATTCCCTTTCACCTCCCCAACTCCCTTCTATGCCTTGCAAAGACAACCCACTGGCCTAACATAGTCTGGCCTAGGAAACAGCTACAACAAGGGACAGGACCATGAGCGACAGCCTAGTAGGGGGTGTTCCGAGTAAGTCTCTCTGCGTGTGAGGACAGGGCCCAGAAACAGCGGCCAGGGCTCTTCGTGGTAGAACCAGCCCGTCTGCACGGTGTAAGTCCAGGAGTGCCTGCTTTCCAGGCTCCAGGAGGGAGTTGCTCTGCGGGCATGTTTCCAGGTTGGTTAGAAGCAATTTTGTGGGCCTCAGACCCAGAGGCTGTGGGCCTCCAGGACGGCAAGTGGGATGTGCACCCTGCTTGGTTGACACCCATGGTGGGCACACAGCTGAGCTGTCTCTGGGAGCCCATCCCTGTCCAAGTCAGGGTCTGGTCCAGAACAAGAGGAAAGAAGGAACTGGATTCACACCCAAAGCGAGTGGAGCTATCAGTCTTGAAAAAGGAACACCTAGAAGTGGGCAGCCCAGAGTGGAAGGTTTAGACATTTAGTCAACAGCAGGAATTTCCACACTGGCTCACACTTGCCATCACGCTTGACTCTGCACACACTCTGGGGGTGGGCAGGGGCTTGTGAGCCCTGCAGTCAGAAGAAAAAATCGGAAGCTCAGAGACACTCAATGATTTGTCCAATAGTACACCACAAGCAGTGGGAGGGGGACACTGGAAGCCATAAGCCCACTAGCTTTCGGGTCCAGGATTTTCCCACTGAAAAGCCAGTCATAATTTGCTAAGTTGAACCATATGAGATTGCCATTTTTGCCAGTCAGCAAGGTCTTATGTTTCAGCCAATATTTAAGATGATGTGCATACTCTGGGGAGATCTCCTGCCTCCCCCCAGATCTCCCCCTCCTGATAGTCTACCATTAGCAGTTCATTGCTTTGGCATCTCATTTTTTAGAAAGTACAGGCGCCTAAGAGGACACACCGAAAGGCAAGAAGGCTCACTCACATTCTAGTGTAAATTAGTTCATCAGACAATTCAGGAGGAACAGCTCTGAGAACTGACCACGGAGGGAGTGTAAGTTGCTAAGGGGAGAGTCAAAGTGGTGATTTGGAAGGGAAGAAGAAGGCAGGAGTGACCATGAAGACAGGGTCCAAGAAGGCTGCCGAGTTGGGCCATTTCACTATGATCCCCACCTTCCCTAACAATAAATATCTGACAGGCTACCTAGACTCTCTGGGCCTCTGAGTTCTTCTTTCACTGGTGAGGACCAATTACCCTGCTTGCTTAGCTCACACGGGACAGTGTACAAGGTGGGTTGAAAAGCCTGACCCCAAGGGTCCTCTCTGCTTGGACCCTGTCCTGGGACAGCTGGGATCTTCTGCCCCGAGATGAGGTGGTGGGCAGTCCAGGCCTCTGAGGTTTTCATGAGTGTCTCTCTGCTCACCTCCAGGGCCTTCCTAACCTTCAATAATCATAACTTTCACTGACTGTGCACCTATGATGTATGAGATCATTCTCCCCAGTTTACAGAAGAGGAACTAGGGCGTGGAGAGGGAAAGTAGCTCGGGGTCACACGCAGCCTGGGGAGAGTCAGAGACAGAGTCTAACCGCAATGCTGCTGATTCCAAAGCTCTCGCTTCTACTCTTTGGTCCCTGCCAAGCCAAGGAGCTTTGGCGAACAGTGAGAAGAAAGGGACTGGGGACCCCTTCAGGCCTCGGGGTGTGCCAGGCTCTGACCACTCCCCATTGGTGAGACTCCCTGGGCACCCCAAAAATGGAGAGGAGGCTTTGATTTCTCAGAGACCACACTCTGGATGCTGGAAATGTGAGCCAGGTGGGCTGCATGACAGAGGGCCAATGGCCCTGGGACACTCATTAAGGCCTACAGTCCTGGAAGGGGGCTTCCAAGAACTGGCAGAATGGAGTCCAGACATTGAATTATCACGGACCTGGGCTCAAATTCTAACTGTGGCTGCATGATTTGGAGGAAGTGGTTTAACCTCTGTGGTCTCCTCTATTATAGCTTCTCCATTTAAGGCCCCCCTCTGCAAGGGTCTTGGGAAAGGGGGACCGTGTACAACGTTAGGCACAGTGCCTGGCTCCTAGCAGGCAGCAAATAGATGGTCAAAATTTTTGTTAGAGTTCAGAGAAGGTACGATTTGGTTTGGCCAAGAAGAGAAACAAAGACATGGAGGCCTCCTACGGAGGTGGGAGGGGCAAGGCTCACAGTCCCCTTTGCATGAAAGGACTTTGGGTAAGTGCCACTAAAGTCTCCCCTGCCCAAGAATTCTTTGAAATCTATGCCATCTCCCAACCACAACAAAAAGTGGATAATATTATCCTATTTTAAGGATGAGGAAATATATTAAGAGAGGTGAACTCGCTAAGTATCACATAGTTGGGAAGCAATAGGAATGGGTTTTAAAATGAGGTCTAACTTCAAATTCCGGTCTTTGCCCAGACAACAAGCTGAAATCAGAGAAACCTCCTCGCCACCTCAGTGTAGCCGTATCTCTTCTGTTCAGAAGTTCATTGCCATTGAAAAAACCGTTACTGTAAAACATACATACAAAAGAGTATATTAACATAAGTCTATAAAAAAAAGGAATAAAAATGTATATATCCTTAAAAGTAATGTGTCTTTGATGTTCTGTGATTTCACCAACATTTATGCAGTTGTGAATTTCTATTTATCTTCTTTGAAATTTGTTGTGCTTCCTAGATCTGAGTTTTGGTGTCTTTTAACAGTTCTTGGAAAATGTCAGTCACTATTTCTTTGAAGGCTGTTTCTTCCCCATTCTTTCTACAATCATCTCCTTCTGGAACTATAAGTAAAATATATGTCATATTTTCACACCCTGTCTCTTGTGTCTCTTAACATTGCTTTTTGTTGTCCATGTCTTCAGCTGGACTGCATACTGGATGGTTCCTTAAAAATTATCAGTTAATTGATTTCCTCTTCAGCTACATCTAATCTATTGTAAACAAATCCACTGAATTTTCCATTTCAATTATTACATATTTTTTCTTAGAAGCTCTTTCTAAGTTCTTTTATAAACCTGCATTTTAAAAATAGTGTTCGTGCTCATATTTTCAAACCTTTCTCTTACTTCTTTTTTTTAAATTTTTTATTGTTGTTCAAGAACAGTTGTTTGCATTTTCCTGCCACCGCTTTCTCCCACACTCAACACCTTTCTCTTATTTCTTAAAACACATTTAGGCATAGTTATTTTCCATGCCTGATTATTTTAATATCTGAAGTCTTTGTAGGTATGATTTTGTCGTCTGTTATTTTCTGCTGGTTCTCATTCATGGTGCCTTGTTTCCTGGTGTGATTTTATGATTTTTGACTTGAACTGAAATATTCCTTGGAACTTTAATCTATGAGAAATCTTTGAGCTTGGGCTGGACTTGGCTTCCTGCAGAGATAATTTGTTTCTGCCTGTCACCTGTGCGAAGCACCAACTCAGGACTACTTTATTGCATTTTACTTTATTGTGCTTCACAGATACTGCTTTTTTTTTTTTTTAACAAATTGAGAGTTTGTGGCAACACTGCATGGATTGACACCATTTTTCCAACAGCATTGGCTCACTTCATGTCTCCGTGTCACATTCAGGTAATTCTCACAATATTTCAAACTTTTTCATTATTATTGTATTTGTTATGGTGATCTGTGATCAGAGATCTTTGAAATTACTATTGTAATTGTTTGAGACACCACAAACAGCACCCATATAAAAATGTAACCTTAATGGATAAATGTATGTGTTCCGACTGCTCCACCAACCAGGTATTCCCCGTGTCTGTCCCTCTCCTCGGGCCTCCCTATTTCCTGAAACACAACAATATTGACATTAAGCCAATCAATAGCCCTCAATGGCCTCTAAGTGTTCAAGTGAAAGAAAGAATCCCGCATCTCTCACTTAAATCAAAAGCTAAAAACGATAAACCTTAGTGAGAAAAGGCATGCTGAAAGCTGAGAAAGACTACAGGCAGGTCTCTTGCACCCAACAGCCAAGTCGTGAACTGGAGAACATTATACTAAGTGAAGTCAGTCAGTCAGCGAAAGACAAATACCATATGATCTCCCCTATAAGAGGAATCTAATGAACAAATAAACTAATGAACGAAAGCAAAGGAAGGTTCTTGAAGAAAATTAAAAGTGTTACTCTGCAGTGAACACACAAACGGTAAAAGTGAAAGAGCCTGAGTGCGGATATGGAGGCAGTTTTAGCAGCCCGGAGAGAAGATCGAAGCAGCTGCAGTGCTCCTTTAAGTTACAGCCCAAATCAGAGCAAGGCCCGAACTCTCTTCGATTCTACGGATGCCAAGAGCTGGGGAAGCTGCAGAAGAAAAGTGTGACGTTAGCCGAGGTTGGTTCATGAGGTTTAAGGAAGAAGCTCTTCCATGACATCAAAGAGCTGATATAGAAGCTGCAGCAAGTTATCCGGAGGATCTAACCGAGAAAATTAACGAATGTAGCTGCATTAAACAACAATTTTAATGTACACAAAACAACCTGATATGGGAAGAAGACGTCATCTAGGACGTTCATAGCTAGAGAGAAGTCGATGCCTGGTTCCGAAGTTTCAAAGGCAGGTTGATTTCTCTTGTCAGGGGCTAATGCCGCCAGTCACTTTAAGTTGAAGACAACTCTCAGTTACCATTTTGAAAATCTTAGGGTCCTTAAGAATTGTGTTAAATTTACTCTGCCTGTGCTCTATAAATAGAACAAGAAGGCTTGAATGGCGATACATTTATTTACAACATGGTTTACTGAATATTTTGAGCCCACTGTTGAGAATTACTGCTGAGAAAAAGGTTTCTTTCAAAATATTACTGCTCATTAACGATGCACTTGGTCACCCAAGAGCCCTGATGGAGATGTACAAGGTTAACGTTGCTTTCCTGCCTGCTAACACAACACCCATTGTGCACCCCATGGATCAAGCAGTATTGACTTTTAAGTCTTATTATTTAAGAAATAGATTTCATAAGGCTATAGCTGTCATGGATAATGATTCTTCTGATGGGTCTACGCAAAGTAAATTGAAAACCTTCTGGAAAGGATTCACTGTCCTAGATGCCATTAAGAATATTTGTGATTCATGGAAAGAGGTCAAAACGTTAACAGGATTTTGGAAGAAGTTGATTCCAACCATTATAGATGGCTTTGGGGGGTTCGAGACTTCGGTGGAGGAAGTTACTGCAGATGTGGTGGAAACAGCAAGAGAACTAGAAGTGGAGCCTGAATATGTGACTGAATTGCTTGCAATCTGATGAGAAAAACTTGAATAGATAAGGAGTTGCTAATTATACATGAAAAAGAAAGTGCTTTTTTGAGATGGAATCTACTCCTCGTGAAGATGCTGTGAAGACTGTTGAAGTGGCAACAAAGTATTTAGAATATTATATAAACTTAGTTGATAAAGCAGTGGCAAAGTTTAAGAGGATTGACTCCAATTTTGAAAGGTCTGCTGGGGGTAAAATGCTATCAGACAGCATCGCATGCTACAGAGAAATCACGCATGAAAGGGTCAACTGCTGTGACAAACTTCATTGTCTTATTTTAAGAAATTGTCACAGCCACCCCAGCCTTCAGCAACAACCACCCTTGTCAGTGAGCAGCCATCAACATCAAGGCAAGACTCTGCACCGTCAAAAAGATCACAACTCATGGAAGGTTCAATGGTGATCAGCAATGTTTAGCAATAAAGTATTTTTTAATTAAGGTATGAATAGTGCTTTTTTAGACATAATACTATTGCACACTTAATAGACAACAGTATAGTGTAAACATAACTTTTATATGCACTGGAAAGCCATAACATTTGTATGATTCCCTTTATTGTGGTATTTGCTTTTATTGAAGTGGTCTGGAATGGAACCTGCAACGGCTCCGAGGTGTACCTGTACATACGAGTTCAGACCACATATCTGTATGAAAGCCAGCTTTTGGTTCAGCATTCTCAGGAGAGGTCATTTTCTTTCCATTCCCTCAGGGCCAAGCTGTTTGCTCCCTCTTCTATGCAGCAGGGTTCGCCTCTTGGTTACTCTTATACTGAAGCTGTAGCCCTTGGGGCTCCAGCATTGTGCAGGAGTCTTTTATTAAACTGCCCACGTGGGCAGGCCCCAGGATTTACCTGTTTTCTCCCATTCCTAGCCCAGCACCAACGTGAAGGCTCAAGGTCACCAGAGTTGGTAGATCCTGGAACAAAAGCAGGTTCTAGGTTTTTTCACCATAAGCAGTTTTGCCACAAACATTTTTGCCATATAACTAATTGGCCGAGGCCAGTTTGCCACAAAAGGAAAAAATGAAATAACTGGTTGAAGGTATAGTTTTTTGTTTGTCTGTTCACTCAGTTCCGTTTCTTTGGTGATGAATAAACCACCCTCAGCAGACTCCATATATTTAAGCTGGTTGTCAGTTTGGTTTCATTTCTCTCCTGACAAAGTTCTTGCAGTAACTCCCATTTTTATATTATAAATAAATCTTAGCTAGCCCTTATAATGGTCTGTACGATGATGAGTAGACATGGTGGTGGTCTGAAAATAGTTAGCATTTCTTCCAGATGAGGATGATTTTCCCTAAGAGCTGGTTTCTAACTGTGAAAAACACTGCACTGGGAGGAGAAGGAGAGGCCAAGGGCCCTCTCTGAGGGCACAGAGTGGACCCACGTTTCCCACAGAAGACAAATACTTAGGTGTAATCTACAAAATAAAACCAGTCATTTGTGCAGTATTGCCATGAATCTACACACATTTTAAATAAAGTCTTTTTAATTTTTGTTATTCATTTTTCATGTTTAATTATGTCCTTTTAAATGCCCTGTTTTTATCTGTCATGATTTTATCCTTTTTATGGCAAAATTTCCTGATGGCCAATTAGTTGTGTGGACGTGACAAAAGCCAGCATCATACTCTGTCTCACTCAGCTCCAGTCTCCGTTAATTCCTTTCTTTCCCATCAATTCAGTAGTATATTTTAATTTTCTAGATATTTTATCTGATATTCTTTGTTTTCATCTGGAAAGCTGTTCTGGGTACTTAAGGCATCATTGATCCAAAAATGGGAGTTCCTCCACAGGTCTTTTGGGCAAAAATATAAAGCATTTCCTGTCTCAAATCTAGACAAGCCAATGTGGGATACTGGTAAACATGTTTCTAAAATACCATTCTCCCTTCTCTTTCTCCTTTCAGTAATTCTCCCCATCCTTAAATGTACTTAATTCTCATAGTTCCTCTTTCCCTCCCCTTGATAGAAATAAATGAAAGAACTAATCCATGCTCAAGTACTAATGACTAAATACAGCTTACCTCTGTCCCCTGGTATATTGCGTCATACATACTTAGTACGTTACATGACAGGAAGCTTCTTAGATTTTGTGTTCCTTCAAGATTTATATTTTGAAAGGATCCTGGAGAATTTGACCCCAGAATAACTCTCTGATTTTAAATGCCAGGATTCTCAGTCAGTCAGGGACCCCCTCCCATAGTCCCAGGTCAGGCCACACAGGGATCACTTCCCTCTGAGAGCCCTCTCTGTGCTCTGGAGACTAGATGTACATGGGGGGACAAAGAGTTAATAAGCTCAGCCGTGAGCTAGCCAGCCACACCCACAGGCTCCTGGGTGCATCCAGGCCCCGCACCCAGCAGACCCACCACTAAACTGTGCACATTAGCCCACTAGATCTGGTGGAAACTGTAAGGATGGTGGATGCTGGCCCATATCAAATGGCTCTTTACAAGCCCACACAGTTTACTCTCCTCCCCTGGCTCGCACCAGTATTTCCCGTCCTCTTGCTCCCAGCAGAGAGGGGGAATCACTGACGGATGCAGGAAGGATAAATTCTAGAGAGCTTTTAACTCTAGCCCGTGTATGTGAGATCTTGGGGGAATCTCTGGCCCAGACAATGATGAGAGCCCCAAACACTCTCTGCCCATCCTTGTGGGGCTCTGCCCTTTCTTTCACCTTGGCTACTTGTACCAGGCAAATTCAGCATCCTGGACAGCTGACCTATCTGCTCCTTCCCCTGTAGGACAGAGATCTAGGGATGTAATCTGGGCAGACTGCCAGCAGTCCCTTGAGGGACCTTAGGTAGCACTTCCTCTCACACACACATGTCATTGGATGGTGTTCTAGTTATATATTGCTGCATAGTTAATCACCCCAAAACTTAGCGAATGACCAATTTGTTTATGAATACTCATATGCAATGTGGGTAGAGCTTGGTGGGGGCAGCTGATCTTTGCTCATCAGTTGGGGCAACTCAACTGGGGCTAGAGACTCCACTTTCAAGATAATCTCGATGGCTGGAAAGTTGGTGTCATCTGTTGGCTGGTGCTTACTAACAGTGTAGAGACTGAGTCCCAAGAGTGAGTGTTCCACATGTCCAGGCAGAGGCTGCAAGGCTTCTTATGACTTATCCTCAGGAGCCAGGACATCACTTTTGCTACATTCTAAGTCACAAATGCCAGCCCAGAATAAAGGAAAAGGTACTTAGCTATCATTCTCGATTGGATCAGTGAGAAGGTGCGGCCATCTTTAATTTATTACATAAGAGTCTGAGTGAAAAGGAATATTTTGGAATTTCAGTGCGTGTGTGTGCATGTATACATGTGTGTTGGGGGGGTACAGTTGTTTATCCATTCACTCAACAGGCACTTTTGAGCACCTCCTCGGGGTCATCCAAGACAAGGTCCCCACTCTCAAGTTGCTCCCACTCACATGGCAGAAGCAGCCAGAGGGGGATGAATGTGTACATTTATTCACCCACTCAGCAGACATTGTCTGAGCAGCTATTAAGTTCCAGGCCCTGAGCTGGGTGGCCAAGCCAGGCAGGGTCTGTCCTCAGGAAGCTCGGAGAATGCAGACATCCCAGCTGTTATTACAAACAGTGCAGTGAGGGCCAGAGGGGGGCTGTATGGGGTTGGGAGGGTCCCTTGCAGGCAGGTATAACGAAGTCTCCCTAGAAAAGAGATGTTTAACAGAAACCTGCAATAGAAGTTTGTTCAGATAAAGGGGCAGAAGCAAGTGTGCTCCCGGTATGGGGAGTAGCCTGTATGAGCAAGGGCTCAGAGGCTAGAAATACTGAGAAGCTCCCGAGGGCTTTAAAGATGTTCAGTGTGGTGTGTGCTTGCATGTGTGTATGTGCCTAAGTGTGTATATGCACATGTGCACACTGAAAGTATGTACAAGTCTATGCATGCACATGTGCATGTGAGTGCATGTACGAGTCTGTGTGTGCATACACATATGTGTGTGTGTTTATAGCAACAACAGGAGCCCCTCCTCTACACCTGGCCTAAGGTGAAGGAGTCTCCCCTCTCTGCAATCCAGAGATCTGGAGAACAGCACCCCCACCCCTGCTACAACTCAAAGGCACCCATGACCCATCCCTTTTTGCAGCCTTAGCCTGATGCAGACGCACAGCACTAGCTCCCCACGTGGGCACATGATGACATGGCCTATGATTGGCATGCAGCACTGAAACAGGAGACAAGCTCTGGACCCAGCCTCAAGGCAGCCAGTGCCCTTCCTCCTCAGGCTTTCTGGGGTATCCTGGGGACCCCCCACTTTCCCTGTGGGAGCTGCATATGACCCAAGCTCAGTGTAACAGGGCACTAGACGGGGCCCTGCCACTGACTAGACTAGACTACCAACTACAGCCGGACCAGCCCTCACCCATCTCTGAGCTTCAGGGTTCTCTGTTGTGAGAAGAAGACCCACCCTGCAAAGAAGAGACTCCCTCCCCATGTGAGTCAGGCAACTCCGCCACACATGTGGATACATAAAAGCTCTCCAAGACCCTCTTTCTAGTTTCAGGCTCGTTTCTCCTTGTCAGTGGGGTTAGGAGCTAGAAGGAGTGGGCACTGGGGCGGGGGAGGTGAGGAACGGGGCCGGGCCTTTCCTGACCTCAGTCTGTCGGTGGCCCCAAGGGAAAGCTACTCCAGAGCCACGTCTCCACCTCGCCTGCCAGCGGCTCCTCAGCAGCACACCAGGGAGAGCAAGAGAGGGGATAAATGATAGTCACAGTAGCAGCAATAGTCTCGGGACTATTCCAGTCACTCTCGTTTGGCCCTTCTGTTGCTCTACGGGCACTTTCTTCCTTCAGGACTCAGTTCAACTGCACATAATCCACAAGGACAGAAAAAAAAAACCTAACAGTGGCTTTAGCAAGATAAATGTTTCTCCCTGAAAGAAATCTAGAGGCAAGCAGCTTAGGCCTGGCATGGCGACTCCGCAAAGTCTCTAGGGACCCAGGCTCCCCCCCCACCCCTTCACTGCTCTGCCACGGGTGGGGCCAAGCCCTCCCTATCCTCACGTACAAGATGGCTGCCGGCCATCACGTCTGTGGACAAGTGAGCTCTTTCATATTTTTTTAGTTAAAAAGGTTTCATTGAGGTATAATTTACATAAAATAAAATGCACATATGTTAAGTATAGAGTTTTGATAAATTTCAGCACCCATATAACCACCACCTCCATTGAGATACAGAACATTTCTATCTCCCTAGAAAGTTCTCTTGTGCTCCTTTGCTGACAAAGCCCACCTTTGACATTACTGTAGTTTTCTTGTCCTACAACTTCATATAAATACAATAATTTTCTATGTGCTTTTCTGTGTCTGGATTCTTTCACTCAGCATAATGCTTTTGAGATATATCTGTGTTGTGTGTATCAGCGGTTTGTTTCTTTTTATTGCTGAGTAATATTTCATAGTATGGCCATTGTTTATCTACTTACATATTGATGGACATTCACTTATTTCCTCTACCTCTCTTTTATGAGACTTTCTAGAAGTTCCATGTAACATTTCCTTCGGATTTCAATGGCCCCAAATAGTCATGTGGCCACACCTATCTACAAGGAACCTGAGAGATGTGGCACTTCAGTTGGGTGGCGGTTGGGATTTTTTTCTAGAAGAAAGGGGAGAGTGGATGCTGAGGACAATTAGCAGTCTCATTTGACTGAGAAGCCAAGATCCAAAGAAGCAGTGACTTCCCTAAAGTCACCCAGAGGTGGGTCAAAGCTCCAGATTTAGGGTCTTTTTAGTCTGTTCCCAGCACCACTTACATCCAGTGGGAACTGCACATCCGCCAATATCCACAGAGTCTGGGGTAGGAGGCGAGAACCCCGTGAGGGAGCTGGCCGGTCTCAGGAAGGAGGGGTCACACTGATGTCACACAGGATTTGACTGAGCATTCACGAAGCACCGGGCCCCCCACCCACGTGCCAGCTACTCTGTAAAGCCATCCTCTGGGCTCCTTGCTGCTGTTAGCTCCGTTTCTTGGAAGAGGAAACCAACCTTTAAACAGGGAGTAGGCCCCTGCAGGGATATAGGCAACTTATCTGAGGACACACAACCAGCAAATGGTGTCTGTGGGGTTCTAGACCTCCAGTTCTGCTGAAGGCCAGTTCTGACCACAGAAAGAACTGCACTGTACAATATCTCAACGTCCTTTCCAACATGTAGAGGAGGTTCAACGTTGAAACTCATAAATAAACAGTCCTTTCAGAGCCCCCGCCTGTTGGCCTCGAGGGCCTGCCACATACCCATACTCTCCTAATTCATTCAGGACTTCTTCTCATAACTCTACTTTCCTCCATTTCATGCCTATAACGTATTAACATAAACAACGGTGCTGACAGCAGCTCAGCTCTAACTGGCTCATGCTGGAATCTGACTGATGATTTTCATCAGGGAAAAAGACTAAACAGGTTAAGATGATTAAATTTTCTTAAACCTACAGCTAAGCCTAATCAAAGCCATTTGTGCAGAGGTGTGTGTGTTTTTTTTCTTCGCTGGAAGGTTGATTGGCAGTTTTAAATAGATGAGTATGATTTCTGGGGGAACAGAGTTAAAATACAGCATTTTCCACAACTCTCAGACATTAGCATAGGCCATTTCCACTTCCCTGTGTAGGCTGAAACTATCATTTTCCCAAAGAAATATTTGATGATGAAAATGAAATTCAGAGTGTCTACATTTCATCCTCTCCCAGTTTGACCCCCCAAGTTGAGTTCTTTTATAATTAGAGCTGTCTGTATTGAATAGAGAAGTGCCTTAGTTTCCCCATTTCCAGGAGCTTAAGGGGTCAGTCGCCTCTTACACCACCTTCCCACATTACCCTGGGCAAAGCCTTCCCCCTCTTGGGGCCCTAGTTGCCCTGACCATACAGTGGGGAGGTTGGCCCTGAGGGTCTCCTGTTTATCACTCCCCATCAGTGGAGCAGAGGCCCAGAAAAGGATTCAGCCTTCACAGGTGTGATGTTCTTTGTTACATGGAGCTCATAAGTGGACTTGATGATCATGTCACAGAACCTACCTGGACACTGAAAGGGCTGAATGCGGTGGGGCGCACATAGGCGACTAGAGAAAGGGGGAGGAAATTCCTGTTTGCAGTTCTCTCAAAGACACTACTTGCTGGCAATTTTGCCCTGTGTAACATCAGACGTCAAAATGCTGACCACCCCACCCACCCACTGGGAATGCGTGTGTAGGTTCTTAGAGACACTGGTTCACTGCCTGGTAGTGCATCTCTTGGCTGACCTCTTCAACCCCTTCCTCAGCAACTCCCGGAAGCGGTTCTCCTCATAGCCTCTTACCACTCGGGTTCCCTCTCCCCAGTAGGCGGGTCCTATCTAGACAGCTTGAGCGGTAGTACCTCCCATCCCGTCCACATGACCTACAGGAAACTCTCATGCAAGGCTGCTCTACTGCCATTGCCCTTGCCCCTCTCCTTACCACCATGGGCCTCTCCAGACAGACTTTTGAGTCCCTGGAAAGAAGCAGGCAGCAGCACCCATGTTCACTGCCAGCCCCAAACTCCAGGTGTGCCTGCCACTCCTCTACTGCCCTTTCCTCTGCTTAGTGCCACAAAACACCCCATGGGTTTCTGAGGCTCAGCAAATATCCCTCTGGGGGCCCACTTCCAATTTCAGGAAGTACATTTGAAGCCCTATTAACATTTGGGGGGGGCAGCCCCCTCCTCCCCAAGGAGTAGCAGATATGGAAGGACACAAAGACTCCCAAATTCTTATCAAATCTCTATTTTCTTTTACACAGGCTAGAGATAAATGATTGGGTTAGTAGACACCATATAAATGATGGGGTTATTTGCATCTGTATTTCTAGAGATAAATGATTGAGTTAGTAGACACCGGACCATTTCTGCTACCTTTTGGTTACCTGCTTACATGTGGCTGGCATCTTACTTTATAATATATTTTCAACCTTGGGGCTTCAGCCAATCTTCTAAAATATCAATATTGTATTACATAGTTTTTAGGGTTTTTCCAAGTACTTTCTCCTGGAAAAAAGAAGGGCAAGCTAAACCCAAATAAAGCAGAAGAAAAAAAAATTAGACTACAGGGAAATAAATAAAATAGAAAATAGAAAAACAATAGATAATAATGAGCAAAATTAAAAAAACAGAATTGACAAACTTTTAGCTAGACTGGCCAAGAAAAAAAGAAAAGGCTCAAATAACTAAACTCAGAAATGAAAGAGGAGACATCACTACCAATCTTATAGAAACAAGAAAAGGATTATAAGGAAATACTACAAATTGCCATAAGCCAACATATTGGATAATTTAGTTGAAATGGATGAATTACCAGAAAGACACAAACTATCAAAGCTGACCCAAGAAGAAATAGGAAATCTGAAGAGATCTATAACAAGAAAAGAGAATTAATAACTTAAAAAACTCCCACAGAGAAAATCCCAGCCTCAGATCACTTCATTGCTGAATTCTACCAAATGTTTAAAGAATAATTACTACCAATCCCACAAATTCTTCCAAAAAATAGAAAAGGAAACACTTCCCAACTCATTACATGAAACCAGAATTCCTTGATATCAAAACCAGACAAAGGCGTCATGAGAAAAGAAAACTATAGATCAATTTCCCCTGGAAATACAGATGCAAAAAAAAAAAAAAAAAGAAACAAAAAAACACCAAAAAACCCTTCAAATCCTCAACAAAATACTAGCAAACTGAATCCAGAAATATATAAAAATGATTATACACTATGATCAAGTGGGTTTTATCCTAGGAAAGCAAGGTTGGCTTAACATCTGAAAATCAATTAATATGATATACCATATTAATATAACAAGGGACCAAAAAACTCACATGATCACCACAACAGACACAGAAAAAGCATTTGGCAAAATCCAAAAGGGGAGGAGATGCAAAAGGTACTTCAGGCAGAAGAAACAACCTAAACAAATTTGCAAAGGAAAAAGTTTTATTTGGGGGATGTATGGGAGTAAAGAAGATACTTTCCAAAGGGGATGGGGTGGTCAATCTGTGGACAGCCTTGAAGGCCAGTTTAAGAGATCAAGGGGGAACCGTGAGGGCTTTGAGCAGAGTTTTGATATAATGAAAGTGGCCTTCTAGAAAGATAATCTGGACCAAATTATCCAGTGATGAATTACATACGCCAATGTAATTCCAAGGTACAGAGTTACAATCACAAAATTTTCTGGAGGATGAGTTGCAATCTAATTTATTCTTGGAGTAGATCAATGCTTTGCAGCTGGAAGTATACATAGATTTTGAAGCCTTTTTTAAGAAAACAAAAATAAGTTACAAATCACAATTAAATAGAAAAATGAATATATATTTAGAATGAAAAAAGAAATCACAACAAATTACACTATACCCATGGCTACTCCAAGCCATTCAATACAAGTTGGAGTGGAAAGAGGCAAGAACTTTAACCAATGCAGTTATTATATCTGACTTTTGCAAACTTTATAGAAATATATGACCATATGAACACATTGCATAGGCCTTGGAAGGATCCCTACAAGTAAGAAGCCATGAAGCTCGAGCCCTCTCTGCCTTGTGGTGAATCTACCCACGAGTGTGCTGAAGTCAGTGTGTACAGGGTTAAGAAAAGAAACTGTTAAGTCCTTCCCAACTTAATGTTCAATGATGTCATGTTGGTAATTGTGATCAGCCATAGTGGGAGCATTTATACCACAGAAATTGGCAAATGCTGCACTCCCGGGGCTTCTCCCCACTCCCAGGGGGCTGGTTTTTAAACATTTGCCAGTACACTGCCAAATCCACCTCTACTATGGCAAAAGTGTAAATCCATTCTAGTCCTTGGCTCAAAGTCCCTCTCATTGGCCATCACAGCTGGATTACTCAGAGGTCAAAGTCATTAGACTCAGTATCAAATCAGAAGAGGCCTCACTCGGGTAGTGATCTCAGAGCCTTCCATCTGTACCCTGACCACTCTTTCTACTGTACCCACATCACTCTCATCTTCTCTGCCCCTCACCCACAAAAAAAAAACCCAACTCAGAAACCAGTGTGTCTCCTGATTTCTGAGCTCCAGCTTCCCTGCCCTGTCAGCACCTCCGAGAAGGTGGGACAAAAACATTTCAGGTCAGGACTGAATGTGAGCCCTTTGCTAGGCCTAGTAGGTGCAAGGACACAGGTTCTCAGGGGAGAGAGATTCTCTAAGCTACTAGCCTGTGAATCTTTCAGGGCAATGACCCTAGAGATGAAGCCATGCTCTGACCCACCTCAACAACCCATAGCCCTATGCCCCTGAGGTGACCTGTGTCTCCTGAATTAGGTAATATTTCCAGTCTTCACAGCTTTCAGAGCAGTGGGCCCTAAGTCTCCTTCCCACAAGCCACATCCCCTCTTATCCCGCTAACTATGCTGACCTCCAGTGTGAAGGGCTAGGAGGAGGAGTCTGGGCTCCTCTCCCTGTCCTCTCCAGAGTTTGCAGGCTTTGATCCTCTCCCTACTCTCCCTTCCCTCTCCAGAGGGAAGGAGCCTCAGGTTTTGGTGGGCTTCCACAGAGCCAGCCTTCCTCGTCCTTTCTCTGGACTTGCAGGCCAATTTCACAGATAGGGAAGCTGGGGCTCAGAAACCAGGAGTCAAATTGAGTCCTACCTGACTCCAGTGGCCATGCTCTTTCCATTCCATTATGTCTCCTCCTATATAGGTGTGGGTTCTGTCTCATGCCAGCAGAGTGCACCAGGTTCCTATGCAGAATGTATCCCAATCCTCCACACAGGGTCCAGAATGCATGAATTCCCAGGGTGGCCACCTCTAGCTTTAGGGCTGTGGGATGAACAGGAAGGAGAGCAGGCAGGATAAGAGGAAGAAAGAGAGGGGTTGTGTGGGTATAGAGTAGTGCCCTGGGATTATAGCCTGAGGACTTAAGTGAATGGTACTTGGTGGGCTACATTTGATTGCTTCTCATCTCTGGAGATGCTCATGTACATCCAAGTGTGTGCTCCATCCATCAGCCAGTGTCGTAACCGCCTGTGAGTATACCAACCCAGGCTTTACATGAGGACCCTTTGAGCATAAGCACTGGATACCAGCAATGCTTTAGGGACTGTGCTTTGAGCCAAAAGATGTAGGTCTCAATCCTGGCTCTGTCACTAACTAGCCATGGACTAGGGGAAGTCACCTCACCTCTCTGAAGTTCAGTTTCCCTCCCTGTACAATGGAGGCAGTAAAGGTGCCCACCTCACGGGTTACCAGGGGAATTCCTGGCATACGGGAACCATGCACAGCGGTTATTACCATAATGCTAAGATTGCACTATACCTCACAAATGTTTACTGACTAAATGAATGGCGGCCCTTGCCCAAAGTTACCCGGCAAGCCAGCAATGAAAGGCCAGCTCACTCAAGGGAGATAGTGCTGTCTAGTGGTTAGTACAGATACTTTGCGGTCATAGTACATACGTTCAAAATCCCAGCTCAATGTGGGCAAGTTACTTAACCTCTCTGTGCTTCAGTTTCCTCACCTGTAACATGGAGACAATAATAATGGCTAACCAGTTAGGAAGATAATAGATACAGATACATAGATAAGTAGAGGTATAAAAGATATACAGTGTGCATATGCACGCACATATACACACATGTTAAGGTTTAACTTAATTAATATTTGTAAAGAACTGAGGACAGTGCCTGGCACATTTCAAGTGCTATTCTGTGAGCTATCGCCACTCTCCGGGTGTCAGCCTGTGGCTGTCGGCAGGGAGCCGGACACTGGGCCCCAGGACTGAATTACTCCCTCCAGGAGCTTTTGTCCCAGCCACATCACCCCATACAGAAGGTCTCCCACAGCTGCCAGACCTCTGTCATCCATACCACTGGCCCCACCACTCACCCTGCTCAGATTTCCAATTATTTGTCCTGTTTTGAATTCAAGTGGGATATTAGCAGCAAGTCTGGCTTTATTAATGGCGGTGTCTTTAGTGTTATCGACTTTCTCACTCACTCCTCGCTCTCACTCCTAGAAGCTCTGTTTCCTTTAATTAAGCCCCATGCTAAGTGCTGAGCAGGTGACGCGAGTCTGGAAAGGCCTTTGTTCTGGGACTTAGGCGCTTTCTCATGGGCTGGAGATGGGAGAGACAGTGTGCCGCTGCCTTTGAAGTCTGACATCTATCCCCACAAATGGAGAAGCAGGGCAATGTAGAGAGCCAGACCCCAGAGAAAGGAGCCCGGCTCTCTCCCCAGTCTGCCTCCCTTATACCTGCAGAGTGGGGGTGGGGTGCACAAGAGTATCTCCGCCACACTCCGGAGTGTGACTCAGACTACTGACGACTGGAAGGTGTCAGCCCAGCAGAGGAGAGGTTCCATTCTGCAGGCCCGATGACTGAGTGACAAAAGCCACAGATACCCAGAAGGAAGTGAGGCACAGAGAAGACAGCCCAAACACTGCACTCCCCGCTGTGGACCTGCTCTGCCTTAACAAGTCCTTTAGGCATATTGAGACTCAACTGCCTCCTCTGTAAAACGGGGTGATGAAAATACCTACCTCTCATGACAGATGGGAGCCACCCTCAGTGCCAGCCCTGACACTGTTAGGCTTTTCCATGCACCGCGCTTGCTCTTTGAAGGACCTCTCTTATTCCCAGCCTCCCCGCCCTGCTTAGCCATTGGCACCTCTTCCCGCTTCCCCTGATCACAGACAGGGTTAATCCTACTCTCCTCTCTATGCGTTTCTGTATCGTTCATGGATGGATGAATGCATACATCGCTGCATGCATCCCACACTATGAAATGACGGTGAGCATATCTGTACTTCCAGCTATGGCCTGCTTCTTATTCTCTCTCTGGCGGCTGAATGGGGAGGGAGGCAGGCTCGTTAAATAGCAGGTACTTGATGACTGAACCAGTTGCGTTTAGCTGGATTTACTTTACGGTAAGCCATCACCGCAGAGGCTGGGTAGAGCCTCTCGCCTGGCTGAGACAGCCATGCCCTTAGTTCAGGGCTTTAAGCTTTTCTAAGCAACACCGGAAAAGAGAGGGCCAGGGCAGGTGATTCACTGTGAAGGGAGGACACAAAGCTTGAGAGTAAAGCCCCCAGCACAGTGGCTGCCACACGGAAATACCCAGCAAATGTCATAAAACTGCCGTTGATGCCACAAAGGCCTTGGATAGTGACCTCGTAGTGAACGTGGCTGGTTCACACAGATGAGTATTGGCACCTGTTTCCCTCCTCCTCATGTGGTTGGAAAGTCCCATCACCTTGAGCTGGCCCTGAATGCCCACCTGCGTCCCCGGACCATCTCTGTGCTGTTCTGCTTCGTCCCTCAGCGGAGGGGGTTGCTAGGGTGGGCAGGAAGAGAGGCAGCTGGAAAGCTGCCATCAGGTGCCCACGTGCAGCTTTGGGGCCTGTTTGCCAGACGCCTGGGGCAAGCAGCCTCGGTGCTTCTCACCCGGACGGTCCTGGAAGGGCCTCCAATTTCACCATTCGCCCTGTCCCGCTCTCCGAGAGGCCTTTCTCACCGCCCCCACTAAGCCCTGCCCACCCTCCTATATTGTGCCTGCGCCTTCATCAAGGACTCCCAGAGCCCTGTGGTCGGAGCGATTCTCTATAACGCACAGCACGACCTCCTCCTCTTACCCCCTGGCCGTAGTTAGGCACTGCTCTCTTACCTTCCCTCCAGGACTGTGGGCTTCTCCGGGCAGGGTTGATTCTGATTCTTCTCCATGTCCCCAGCACCTGGAGGAAGAGCCGACATAGAGCAGCAGTCAGAAAACTCTGGCACACCAGCTTCAGTCACAGAATTATGCCAGAAATCTTTGATTTTCATAGTCTCTAAATTGCATTCAGTTCCAGAAGTACCTGCTCACCACTCCTGGAAGCTAGTTCTGTGCCTGCTAAGTCAGAACCACTGGCCTCTGGGTACAAGCCTGAAACTCAACTCAAACAGGCTAAGACAAATGACAGAGGGTAAAGCACTGGATTAAAGTGTGAGCGAATTACCCATGGCTGCATTCAGGTGCTGGACCACAGACCTAGGAACTCTCTACACTCCTCAGCTCCATTTCCCATCCTCACTTTCTGGAGAGCTGCCCCCATGAAGTGAGGGGATGGCCACTTGGAGCTCCAGCCTCTGATTCTCCTAGTTTAGCAATTCCAGAGGGCAGAATGGGTTTCCCTCCTGGGCACTCCAGCAGCCCTCCCAAGGAGGCCTCACATTGGCCTGTGTGGGTCATGTGTCCATCCCTAAACAAATAACTGTTGCCAGGGGTGGTACCCTGATTGGCCAGATAGGGGTTATGCACACAACTCTGGTGCCCAGGGCTAGGAGGATTCTGGGCAGTCCTGCCCAGACCACATGGACAGAGACTAGGTGGTGGGTAGTCTCCCCAAGGGAAACCAGGGTGTGCTTTCCAGAAGAGGGGGAATGGACACCACACTGGCAAAAGCAATTAATACTCACCAGGGTCTCCATTAAATAAGCCAAAAAAAAAAAAAAAAAGGCAACAAGTCCAGATTACAAAGTAACATCTAACACCCTTAGCGAGACAGAGCACCAGGCACAAATGGTCCAAGCTAGTGAATGTCTAAATAAGAGCCAGCTCTATCTCATGGGACCACAACAGTGTGCCACAGACGCAGAGCTGCTGGAGATGAAAAAAAAAGAACAGGCTGGAACAGCCAGGAAGTCTTCCTGGAGGGGGAGGTAGGGCTTAAAGGACTGGCAGACCCAAGAAAATAGGGGGATGGATTACCAGACTGCTATGCCCAGGCATCAAGGTGATGGTGCTGGTCTCAGACGTCATACCAGGACACAGAGCCATCACAAGACCATACTAGCTGAGTGATGGGTGGAGAAGGAAGTGGAGAGCAGGAGAACCTCGCCCCTCCAAAGGATTCGGCTCCACCCACAGGATCCGAGCCAACAAGATCAAAATCTAATTTACTCATTAGGCATGTTTCTTCTGTACAAATCAAATCATGGGCTATTTTTCCACATCGTAAATATTGTTTTAAACTCTTGCTCGTAGGCAATTAGATTACAAGCATCGCCTAGTGAGTTATACGCCCTCGTGTTTGGCGGGCCTCTGGCTGCTTTGTGAGCAGTTTCTTTTTGAAATCTTTCCCAATGATTTTTAAGGGTTTTTGAAATCCTCTCCCTAGTGATGTGTGAGGGCCCTTGTCTGTGACCATTAATCTCCATAACAGCCCAAGAGAGACAGTCTCCTCTGTGTTCATTTCCGAACAGCCTAGCTGAGCTCCACCTCCCCTCCCTATTTCTCCCTTTTGTTCTATTTCTCTTCCCGAGTCACCTACATGGTCCCACCCTCTGCCTCTGTCTTTGTGTTCCAGACCTAAGCAAGTACACACCCTGAGCACCAGCCTTCAGGAGATCTGCATTCCAGTGCCAAGACCTTCATTCATTTTGAGCAAGTTATTCCATCTGCCCTACCAGGGCCTCAGTTTTGACCTCTATAGAATGGGGTTAATTTTTGCCCCACCCGAGTGGTCCCCTATTCTCCTCTGCTGGCCTTTCTGGGACTGTCTGATCTTCCACCTATGACTTTTGTCCTTTTCCTTTCTTCCTAAATGCTCCCTTCCCTCCCGGGTCAGTCCCTAGTCCCTTTACATACCCTAGAATGTCAGCCCTCTCCTTGAGACCCACATAACCCCAAACTGATCTGGCTAAGCACCAGGGCCACCTCCTCCAAAAAGTGTTTCATGACTTCCTTGGCCCTCACCTGTCTCCTCGGTGGATGTCCACCCCATGAGACACAGTTTGGTCCCTGACAATAATAACAATAACTATAACCACCTTTTACGAGCACCTACTATGTGCCAGACACCATGGTAGAGGTTGTATATGTAAGTGTTATTATTCCCATTTTGCAGATGAGAAAACTGAGTCTCAGAGAGGTAAAGTGACATCTCAAGGCCATACAACTTTAGTGGCGGAGCCAGAATTTTCCCCTAAGAAGAAGGATCTTGTATTGATCCTCTACTGTATGGAGCAGGGTCTGAACCTCATTTAATCCCCACAACAGTCCTCCATGAAGTAGGCAGTGCTATCCACATTTTTCAGAAAACAAAGGCCCAGAGGAAGTGGCTTCTCCCAACCACGGCTGAGCCGGCTCACGGAGGAAGATTCAAAGTCGGATCTGCTGACTCTGCAGACCTTCTCCTCCTACCCCTCCCCCCACCCACACAAGCCCCAGATGCCTAGAGAACAGCCCCACTTTCCAAGGCACCAGCCCACCTCCCCAAAGGTAGTGTAACTGCTCTGAGCTGTGAGCGTGAAAAAGAAAGGTTAGAGGCCCATGCCCACCAAGAAGGGTCCAGAAAGCATGACAAAATGTGAAATCTTTTCCAAAGGTCTTTTCACCCCTCCTTTCATTCCACAACTCTTTATGGAGTAGTGCTCTATGCAAAGAGGTGCCTGGCTCTATGTCCCTCCACCCTTTAGAGGGACAAAGGCACTGCCTGTCTCCCAGCCAAGAACTTTCTGGAGAAGTGCTCCCAGGGTTGCCCGTTCTCTTGGGAAGTGTGTCACTGGGCACCGACGTCCTGAAGGCTGCACCAGTCAGCATGGGTGGGAACGGAGGCCTGGTCTGGGGATCCCAGCCCCTGTACTCAGTGAAAGGACATGGACAAGGGCTCCCACACTAATACCTGTCCCCAGGGAGTGACGTCAGCCCTGCCCTGAAAGGGAGGGTGGACTGGCTTTTAGGGGAGCTGCAGGGAGTTGTGAAAGCTGTGAAGGGCCTCCCCCTGCTCCAGCAGTGCTTGGGTCCCTGCTGTGAGTGCCTGACGTCATGAGGCGGCCTCCTTGCAGCCCAGGCGGCCCTTTCCAAGGGCCTTCCTCTGGCCGCCCTGTTCATTCCTCCCTGCATTTGCTTCCACTGAGCTGAGCTTTGACCTGCACCAACGGGCACTATGAGAAGCCTCGTCACAAAACTTCCTTTTGTCACTGTTAAGGGATGCTGTCGCTGAGGGATCATCTATCACATCCTGTCTCGTCCTCATGACGCTGACCTCCAACAGTCCTCTCAGTCAATACCAGGAACACTCAAGTTTTTAATACAGCGGGAATCATGAACCTAAATCTGATCATACGGGGTGAGGCAAAAGTGGGCTTACAGTTGTGAATATGTGAAACACAGTTTATTCTTGTGTTATTATTTATTAATTATTGTGTTATTTTCCACAGAACAACTGTAAACCTACTTTTGCCTCACCCTATATGTCCCTCTCTGCCGTGGTTGCTAGGGAACTCAGTCAATACTCATCTGATTCTCAGCGACTATAAAGGACCTTATGATATAGGGTCTTGTTTTCTGTTCCTACCTTGATCTTCCCCCAACCTCAATTTACTCACATATTTTAATTAAATTCTTTTGGGTTGAATGTGTTTCTATGTATATCTCAAATATAACACTTTCCTGCTGTGTAACCCGCAGAAAATTACCTCCCTGAGCCTCTGCTTCCTGGGTGCTCAAGTGAGGAGACGGACACATGCCTCCACAGCACTGGTATCAGGCTTCAGTAAGGTCATGTGGGCTGAACACTTGGCACCATGCCTAGAGCACATTCCTAATCATTATCTGCCAATGCTTTTATTATAGGGACAAATAAACAAAATTGAATAAAGATCCAGTCAGTGGTTTGGGAAGTATTCTTTCATATTCTCTTCAGTCACAAGCAAAGATCAGGAGCTAAGAGTGGTTAGAATTTAAGGTAGAACTTAGCCCACGCTTCATATCACAGCACTGCACAGCTGGCCCCTCCCCACCTACCTGCCTTCACTTCGTGGTTCCCATATTGTCTTTCTAAAGGAGTCTACAGTGCCCAGAGAGAGGCTGGATGGAGTTGGAGCTGGCTGTGATCCTTCCCTATGATGTTCTCCAAGATTTGCACCTTGGGTCCTAGTTGCTGGGCAATCTGTTGGGAGAGGCGACCTTAAGGGAAATCATCCAGGGAGGGAAGGCAGGTATGTGAAGGAGACGTGGGCATTCTGGAGCTCCTGTCTTCCTTTGTCTCCAGTCACAATCAGAAAACACCAGAGCTGGAAGGTGTTGCTTGGACAGCGTATAATCTAGCCACCTTATTTTGCTCATGGGGAAACCAAGGCCTAGAGAGGGAAAGGGATTAGACTACAGCCACACAGCAATGTAAGGGCCTCCTTGCCTGCTCCGTGACTCCAGCCGAGACCTCTGTCCTGAGCTCCAGGCCCATCTCCAACTTCACCTGACATCTCCAGCTGGAACTGCGATGGGCGCCCCAAATCTACCACACCCAAACAGAAATCCTCATATTTGCTCAAAACTCGTGCTTGCCACAGGCTTCCTCCCTCCCTCTGGTTAATGTCAACTCCACTTTTACAATTATTAAAATAGAAATTTTGGGCATCACCCTTATCTAGTTCTCATTCTCTCTCCTCCCCACCCCTGCCCCCGCCACCATCACCACGTTTGGTCTATTGACAAATCCTCTCATCCAGGTTTTCGCCGCTTGCCACCCCCTAGCCTAGGCCACCAGCTTCTCTTGCCCGGGTGGTCTCCTCACTGGCTCTCCTGCTCTTGCCACAGGCCCCTACATCTATTCTCAATATGGGAGCCAGAGTGCAAAGGTAAGTAGCCCTCCATTGGCTTCCAGTTTTGCTCAGGGTAAAACGAAGCCCTCTCTGTGACACACAGGCCCTCCAGGACTTGCTCTTCTTGTCCCCCCTTCTTTCTGGTCTTATCTCATACTATTTACCCCCTCGCCCACTCCACCACCGCAGGGCCTTTGCACTGGCTACTCCCCATTACAGGTACTCACTCCTCCCACAACATCTACATGGCTAGTTTTCCCACTTCCTCTAGCTCTTTATTAAAAATTTACCTTCTCCCTCAAATGATCATATGATTTTTGACGAGAGTCCCAAGACCATGCAATGGGGGAAGGATAGTGTTTTTTCAGCAAATGGTACTAGGAAAAGTGGACATCCACATACAAAAGAATGAAGGTGGACCCTTACCTAACACTACATACAAATATTAACTCAAGGCAGGTCCAAAACCTTAGCATAAGAGCTAAACCTATAAAACCCCTAGGAGAAAATATAGGGGGAAAGCTTCCGGGCGTTGGATCCGGCCATGATCTCTTGGATATAACACCGAAGGCACATGCAACAACAGCAACAAATAGGTCGACTGGACTTGGTCAAAATTAAAAACTCTTGGGCATAAAAGGACACTATCAACAGAGTGAAAAGGCAACCTATGGAGCAGGAGGAAATATCTGCCAATCACACATCTGCTAAGGGATCGATGTCAAGAATATACAAAGAACTCCTAACGCTCAGCGATGAAAAAGCAAACAACCCAAGCCAAGTGTGCAAAGGGCTTGAACAGACACTCCCCTAAGGAGACATACAAATGGCCTATGACCACGTGAAAAGATGGCCAATGTCATAATCCTTAGGGAAATACAAATCAAAGCCATAAAACCCGCTTTACACTCATTAGGATGGTTATGTTATATAATACACACACACACGGGGTCCAGCAGAAGCAACTCCTGCTTGAGTGTGGTTGGTAGAGTAATAATACAGGTGTAATAATTTATAGTTTTAATTTGAACATTTCACCTCAAATGTCATGTGGTGTGCCTGAGTGTGATATTGTTATGTTACAGAATGACATGCTTATGCTTTTATAATGAAAAGGGGGCTTTATTTGTGCCAGACCCTGTATTTAAAAATAAAAACAGAAAACAAGTGTTGAAGAGGATATGGGGAAGCTGGAACTTTTGTGCATTGCAGGTGGGAATATGGAATGACGCGGCTGCTATGAACGGTACGGTGATTCCTCAAAAAATTAAACAGAATCACCATATGATTCAGCAATTCCAGTTCTGGGTGTATACACAAAGGAATTAAAAGCAAGGACTCAAGGAGATATTTGTACACCCCTGTTCACAGTAGCATTATTCTCAATAGTCAAAGGTGGAAATAATCCAAATGTCCATCGTCAGATGCCTGGACAAAGCAAGTGTGGTGTATGCACGCAGTGGAATATGGGGGATTAATGTTTAAAGGATACAGAGTTTCAGTATGAGGTGATTTGAAAAATTCTGGAGATGGATGGCACTGATGGTTGCACAGCAATGTGAATGTGCTGAATACCCTGAACAGTGCACTTAAAATGGTTAAAATGGTAAATGTTATGTTAGATATATTTCACCTCAATAAAAGCATATAAATAAATTGTTTAAATTATAGTGCCTTCTCACTGAGGCCCTCCCTGGCCACTCTCTCCAAAATTCCTACTGTTCCCCACATGAGATATTTCCTATCCCCTTGCTTTATTTTTTCTTCTTAGTGCTTATGGCTATCTAATATATTGTTATATTTTACTTTTTTCATCATTTGTTGCTGTCCTCCCTTAACAAAAAAAACAGAACATAAGCTCGTTATGGGCAGAGATTTTTATCTCTTTACCGATGCATCCCCAATAGCTGGGCTGGTGTTTGGCACAGATACAAACATCTGTTAAATGAATGTAAGGCACCAAAGGATGGTAGGAGCCAAGAAGATGCCTCAGGACATATCTCTAGCACATTCACGGTCCCCAAGGGGGACTCTGACCCTAGAAAGGGGCCAGGTCCCTGCAGGCTCTGGGCTCCCAAACCCCTCAGCTCCTCCCTGCTGCCTAGGGAGCTGTCTCATGTAGGCTATTGGCGTGACTGCTGTCAGGGCAGGTTGCGAGGGAGAGGAGGGCCATCAGAGCCAAAAGAGAAACCGGGAAGGATCCTTCTCCTCCTGCAAACCCTTCCCAGTCTCCTGGGGGAGTGGCCCATCAGGTGCCACCAGCAGGAGCTACACTGACAGGTCATGCTGTAAGTCAACAAACAAGCTCCAAGCATTTATTGGGCACCCACTATGTGACCAGCTCCTTGATGAGATTATGGGACCACCAAGGGAACTGTTCAGCTCCTAAGGGTTGTACTAGAGGATGGACACACACATACCCCGCCACACACACTACAGTAGGAGAAACGGGTGAGAACCGAGTGCTCCGCTACAGCCAAGAGGTTCAGGAAAGAGGCCGTGTTTTCCTCCCAGTGCCCCAGGATTCACGCCTGATTGGTGGACACTCACAGAACCTATCTGGGCCAGGCCCTCGGGGAAGCGTTGGAACCACCACCAATGCATCAGACATTTTTCTCATCAGGCAGAGGCCATGGTATAGGTAAAGAGCCCATAACAAAAAAAGGGGCTTGGAGGGGCTAGGAGAGCCCAGAGAAGGGCCCCTTATTCAGTCTTCGGGATTAGGAGTGACTTATAGGAGGAGACAACATCCAGGTTGAGTCTTGAAGGCGTAATGACAATTTGGCAGCAGCAGAGGTAAAGGAAGGGAGCCCCAGCCTGGGGGGTGGCACGTCCAGAGCCCTCATCCTCACCTCAGGAGCAGTAACGGCTTGGTGGCTGGGTGTTCAGCAGGTCGGGGAAGGGAGAATGCTGAGGGGCTAGATTCCCAGGGGAACTTGGGTATCATGTTGAGGATCGGGGTCTCTCCTTGAGTCCAGAGTTTTAGTCACGAGTGTGCTATGATCAGATGTGTGGCTTAGAAGATTTTTCCTACTGCTTCGTGGGGATTGGATGGAGGGAGGGAGGGGACTAAAGCTGACAGAATCAGTTGGGAAGGTACTGTGGAATCCAGAGGATAAAGGAAGGTTGTTCCAGAACTTGGAGGTTAGCCAAGGAGAATTAGGTATGGGAAAGTGAGGGTGAGGGACTGAGCATGAGGCTTAGGTGGCTAGAGGAGCGATGGCACCAGTCCCTGTGTCTGAGGCAGCAAAGAAATGATATAAACACTGAGGTTAGATGTCTGTCGGACATTCAGGTGGGAATATATGAAATTCTGGAGTCAGAGGGGAAGTCTGAGCTGGAAGTACGCGTTTGGGAGCCACCACAGAGGGTAACTGAACCCAGGACTAGGAATGTGATCATCCAGAGAAGATGTAGCAAGGAGAAGGGAGCTCAGGGAGCACCCTGAGGAATCTCAGCACGCGAAGTCGGGCACAGAAGAATAGGTTCCAAAACTGATGAAGGAGGAGCAGTCAGAAAGATCAGTTCTGGGAACGAAGAGGCTGCACGGCCATCTACAGGCTGGTCTGGTCATTCAGTCATTCAACGAACATGTTTGTGAGCTTCTGATTAGAAGGAGTGCAGGGAGGGGCTGAGAACTGTTCCCCCACTGAGGGAGCTTGGGCACACTCTGCAGCCTCCCTTGGTCAGAGATCACCCCAAACCAGCAGGACACCGCAGCCCTTCTGCTTAGTGTCCTTCCTCTCCAAAATCTTTATCCCATTTGTGCTGGGAGGCAGCATTGGTTCTAGAGTGAGACTACATGGGTCTCAGTTTCATCTCAGTCACTTACAGGCGTTGTGATCTTTGGCAATTTACTTAACTTCTCTGAGCCCTGATGGTCCCATCTATGAAATGGGGACAACTGCTACCTCTCAGGGTTGTTTAGAAGATCAAGGATTATTTGTGTAAAAAGCCTGGCTTAACTTCTAACATTCATTCATTGAACAAATATCCACTGAGTGTCTTTTGTGTTTCCAGACACTGGGCCAAGCCTGGGAATACAAAGATGAATATTGCAGGATTCCTTCTTTCAAGGGCCTAACAGTTCATTGAAGGAAACAGCCTATAACAGACCGTGGTTGGCCAGTGAGATTAGCACCCTGGAGCTGAAGCCTGGAGCGGAGATAGGAGGGCCCAGGGCTCTATTCCAACTCTGCTCTTACTTGCTGTGTGACCAGGAGCAACAACACAGCCTCTCTTGAGTTCCAGGTTCACCTGTAAAGTGGAGATAGCCACGCCTCCCAGGTGCTGTCCTCTGTGGAAAGATTCACGAGAAGAGGAAGGGGTTGAAGTATCCAAAATTCAGGACATTTATTTCCACAGTTTCTGGGAACTTCAAGGGGCAGCTACAGTGGAGGCAGGAGGTGGCAGAAACAATTGGAAAGAGAGAAATTAAGGCAACAAGGGAACAAGCCAGGGGTCACTGTCCTCTGGCTCCCACGCCTCCGTCCCGGCTCTATCGACATGAAGGGGAGCTGCAGAGGACTTCCCAAATGAAAAGGGAAAACAAGTGCATTCTTGAGATTAGCGGCGGCAAACAAGAGCCAGGCGAGCCTCGCGTTCCCATGGAGCCCGCCTGGGCTGTCCCCGAGAGGGCTGGGGAGGCGGCAGGATGGAAGGAGGCCAGGGGGCGCTGAGAGGCCGCACCTGTGAGAGGGTGCCCTCTGGCACCCTTCCTGGCTTCAGGACCATGCTCTGGGTCTCTGCTGTTTCCCACGGCCCAGGGCTCCAAGTTCAGCTGGCCTCAGCAAATGCTTGCTGATAGCTGGACTCCCTCAGCCACCAAACACCTGTCAAAACCCACCTGGGACCAGAGGCTACTGATAACAGGCTTGAGGGACACAAAAATGGTCACCAGAGGCCATGCCTTGGAGCTCCCTGGGGAGCCCCTGTGTGCTTGTGAAGTGGGGTGGGACTGACCAACAGTGCGGCCTGTGCTGAGGTGGGTTCAAGGACCTGAGGTCAGAAGGAGCCCTGACGCTTTGCTTCCCAGCAGGGACGGCCACAGCACGTCCCCCCAGAACCCAGATGATCAGGTGACTGTGGAGATGGAGAGTCAAGGGCCCACTGCTGACCCAGAGGTCCAGCCCCCTCAGATCTCTGCAGTCTCAGCCAGTTTAGTCCTAGTAATTGTCATCTCTGGCCATTTGTGGGCAGAGCGCCCTCCCCGGGGTAGAGGGAAGAGGGCTGAAATGGGGAGGTTTGACCCTGGCTCCTCTCCGCTCTCCAGACCCCACCAGTGCCCCAACTCAGGGGAAATGTCAGGTTGTCATACTTCTTCCCCCATAAAAAGGGTTAAAACTTCCTCAGCCCTTCTCTCAGGAGGTTCTGACCGAGAAGAGGGTAAGCTCTCCTCCGAGGGGTGTTCTGGAAGGAAAGGTCAGAGGGCCCCCAGGCCCTGGGGTGTCCCCAAGCTGGCCCTGTTCCCTCAGGCTGGTCCCTCATTTCTTCTCTTCCCTTTCCCCTATACTAGGCTACTGCTCATTCTCTTGAGCCAGATGGATCCCTCAAAATCCTGGGAGAGAGATAAAGGGGAGATTCCACCCCTGAGTGACTGAACAGGGAACAGACAACAACAGATGGAGAGGCAGGCCAGGGCCTCTCTGGGCTGCCCTGCTGCCTCTGGGAACAGCCTCGTGCCCATGAGAAGTGTGGGGTTGGGCAGCCTGAAGTGCACACCCAAGGCACCAACAGTAACAGAGAAACTGGGGGCACATGTCTCCACCTCAGCTGTGGTGAAACCATCTGCAAATGATGACGGGAATCCTACCTTTGCCTGCTATGGGCAGGTAGCCAGGCCTTAGGCTTCTGAGTATTGCCCTTCCCCTCCCATAGGGGTTTTAGAGTTGTGTGGTAGGAAAAATAAAGAGAGAGACGTTGCCTGGAGCCAACATCAAATGAGCTTTATTTTTGAAGGTCTAAGTTTATGGACAGTCAAGGGATAAAGAGAGGGAAGGGGGAAGCAGGGGAGGAAAAGGAAGGAGCGGTAGGAAGGAGGAAGATGAAAAGAGGAAGAGGGGGGGAGGGGAAGATGCAGAAGAGCAGCGGGAGGGGCGATGAAGAAGAGCAGGAGAGAGGAGGAGGAAGGGGGGAGGGAAAAGAGAAATCCTGAGACTGGGAGGCCAGACTTCTGTGGGTGGGAGGACTCAAGTCCAGGGATGCACAAAGCCCTGAAAGCGACAGGCCGTGGGTGGCCTCAGGGCTGTCCAGACTTAAGAGTTCTAAGTCCTCTGTCCTTGCCAGCCACAGAGAAGATCCCTGCGGCCAAGTCTGCTGTGCAGGGGTGGGAGGCGGCTGACACAGTCAGCAGAGCTGCTGTTTTTGAGCAGATCTGACGGGCCTCCTGGGCAGATGCTATGGAAGCGGAAAACAAGGGCCCTCGCCACCACAAGCGTTCAGAGACCTGGGGTCCTGCTCCGCTCAGGGGAGGGAGAAGGAGCCTCAACCCACGAAAAGTGACTTTTCTTGGCCTTCAAGTTTTGTAGGTACCTGATGGTTAGTAGGTTGCTATTCTGTGTAATTTATATCTGCTTGATATTTAATAAAAGTGCTTTAATAAATCAATTTCTTAAATAAAATAGTCTATAGAGGTTGTATCAAGATGACACACTGAGCACACGCGTTTGCCTGTCCCTCCACAAACCCTTAAAACTGGTCAACACACACGCGTGCATCAGAGCAGTGGAGAGTGAGAGGTGGCTCTCTGATGACCAGAAACTGAGAAGAATTTTTGAAAGGCAAAACGCAGATGGGATTGGACCAATGGAAGAAATACCAGTCAACGATACTCAGCTGGGGGCCACTGTGAAATACAGCACAATTCTGGCAGTGATCCAAACTTCAAGGTCGGGGGCAGGGACCAGAAAGAAGTCACCATCAGAATAATTGCTTGGGGTGCGACATTTGGGGCAGCCAGGGAAGGGGGTCACTTAGCCAAGCCCTTGGCCAAGCATCAGGCAACAGAAACACCAGCCTCCAAGCTAAAGCCGGGAGTTTAGATAATGTAAGAAGATGACTTGATATTCCCACCTGCGGTGCATATCATTTTTATACACCGCTCTCCCCCACACTTGCCCTTAGCCCTCCTTCCAAAAAGAAATTACTAGAAGCAGGCTGATGAGCATAGGTTAAGCACACACCACATCTCCAGATCAGTAGATAGGGGATATCAAACACAAAGAAAAATACACATGACATAATAACCAACATGTGAAAGAAAGGCACCAGACTCAATAAACAGTACAACATCTAAGTAGAGAGAGTTAACAGACAACCTGAAAGTAGCTTTAAAAGTATATTTATGTTCTCAGAGGGATAAGAGAGGAGGTCACATTACACACACACAAAAAGCTGCCATTAGAAAAAAAGAGAGAGAATCAAAGATTTTGGAAATGAAAAATATAATTGTCAAAATTTCAAAACTTAATAAATATGCCAAACCCCGAAAGGGAAAAGTTGAGAGGTAAATTAGTGTGCTACAAGATTCCTCTAATTTCACAATTCAGGACAGAAGTATAAATGACCAGAAGGTACAAAAAAATAGTAGCTGATTATTAAAGTTAATATACTGTATTGCATATTTGAAAGATGCTAAGAGAGTAGATCTTAATAAGTTCTCGCCGCAAGAAAAATATTGTAACTATATAAGGTGCTGAATGCAAACTAGATTTATTGAGGTGGTCAATTTGCAATACATAGAAATAAAAAATCATTATATTCTATATCTGAAAATAATATAATACTGTATGTAAATTATAACTCAATTTTTATAAAAAGAATAATTAAGAGATATGTATAAATTCCAGTATCTACTAGGAATCCTAGGAGAAGTGAACAAAAAAGAGAATGAGGGATGGGGAGTAAGAGTGATGCCGGAAGTGAAAAGACGGCATCCTTCAAAAGAGGCAAACTGACACAGACACAGTTTCATTCTCTGGAACCCATCCCTGGAGACACCTGAAAAGTCACATGGCTGGTAGTGAGACTTCCATATTGATATATAAACCCTGGCATGGCCACACCACTCCAAGACAATATAGGCAGTTCTATGATGATGTGCGTACTGGGGGAAGATGGGAAATGGCAGCTCAAGTGTACAAGGACCAAGCACCATGGATGGGAGACAGGGTCAGAGAGGTTTTGGAGTTCCCTTCTCTTTCCCCCACATTGTTCTGGGGATAACATGGCTTTCTCTTGACTTCTGTGAGGCAGAAAGACAGCAACCAGCAAATACCAAGATAGCCTTCAAGTCCCACTGGGATGTGGAGTAGTTAACAGCAGGCAAAGAGAGACTGGCTGACTTTTGCATTCTCTCCTCCCCTCACTACCCCTCACTACCCCTCACTACCCTGCACAGCCCAGGGGCCTGCTGGCTGCAGATGAAGGGGTCAGGTCTTGACAAATCAGCAGTGGTGGGGCACAGATGGAGAATATAACTCCAGACGTCCCCTCACTCTGGGAAACATCCACCTCATCTCCCCCTTGTCCAGACACATGAGGAGGAGGATCAGAAGCCTCTCTCCTCAGTTACCATGGCCCCTCCTCATCAGTGCAGGTAACTAACACCCTCAGGGACCCGCGGGGGCAAAGGGAAAAACAGAGAAGTCACCAAGTTTAGTTGGAGATTTTTAACACACCCTTCTCAGAAACTAACATATGAAGCAGAAAAAAATATCAGCACAGCTAAAAGTTAAATTGTACAGTTAAAAATTATGAAATACTTACATCTGAATTATACTACATGTAAAACCCATAGAGAACAGCTAAACTGGTATATTTATGAGGCTAACAATGAAGTAGGCATTCAAATTAAGAAACTTGGCAGGACAGCATAATATATGTATCTCCAAGAGAAAAATAAGAAAGATGAAAATAATACAAGAAAAAAATAAGGGCAGAAATCAGTTATAGAGAACACAAATAAAACAAGGGAAAAGATTTAAGCTGGTTTTTTTAAAAACATTTTTAAAATGGACAAACTTATCAAGACTAATAAAGAAAATAAGAAAAAATTATAAGCAAAATATAAGATTAAAAAGAAGAAATAATTACAACAGAGATTGAAATATTTTTTTAAATCTATATGACAACAATAGATAAAGTTTTAGAAAGAATTTACAGGCCAAATGTGGTAAAAGACAAACTTGAAATAAAATAGCCATTAAGGAAATAGAAATTGTATAATGAAAGACGACTCTGTCACTACCAAGAAAAATCTGAGGCCAAGATGATTTTAAGGAAAGGCCAACACAATCAAGAAATTACTAAAGTCTGTATTATACAAGTTCTTCTAGGAAACAGAAAGAGGGAAGGCCATCCAACTCATTTTATGAGGTTGGAATCATTTATCCATGATTCCAAAGCCAGATAAGGGTCCTATAAGGAAAGAGAGTAAGACCTTTAGTAATAGCTAGTTATCTGAACCCAAAAGCATTTAAAAGAATATATTATATTGAAATGAAATTTTAAAATTAATGCATCCATACATTACTACACTAGAAAAGAAAATTACATGATTGTGTCATTAGGTGCAAAAAACATAGCCTAATTATCTATGATAAAAGTCTAACTATTTAAGATAAAAGTTCTCAGAAATCTAGGTAGAGCTGGAACTGCCTTATCTTGACAATGGTTATAGATTAAAACATGGAGTAAAAATATCATACTGCATGGGAAACGTTAGGCATGTCCCCTCTGACATCAGCAACCAATTAAAGGCGCCCACTACCACTGCTTTACTATTCAATCTGTACTAGCATGCCCAGTCTGCAGAGTAAAAGAAGGAAAAGAAATAAGAGGTAAAATACAGGAATGGAAAAAACAAACTCTCATTATTTGCATATAATTTGATTATCCACATAGAAAATGCAGCAAAATTGGATAAACAACATAAACAATAAAAGAGTTTAACAAAGTCACCAGATACAAGATCAGTTTCCAAAAATCACTACTAGTCTCTGCAACAGCAACCAACTAAGTCATAACAAAACCAAGATGCCAGTTCATAGTAGCAGCAGAAAGAACAAAGTAACCAGGAATTATCCTGGCAAAACAACATGCAACAAAAGATACCCTGGACAAAGTGAATAGTCTAGTGGCAGGTTGGGAGGAGATGTCTGCAAAAATTTATATGTGAATTTCAAAGGAATTCTTGCAAATCAGGGAGAGCAGTTTCAACCTGGATGACTAACAATTTTTTTAAAATAATTGACCTCATTAATAATAAGAAAAAGATTAACCAAACATAATATAAGAGGGCCATTAGAGTAGTAAAATTCATAAAATTAAACAATAAATGACAGTGATATGTATACAAAGGAAGAAACCCTGTTTTAACACCTGTGGGTATGTAGAGTGGTACAGTAATGCTAGAGAACAACCTGGAAGCAATTAGTGAAATTCAACATGCATAGTCTCTATGACCTATCAACTCTATTCCTGATACTGCTCTAGAGAAATCGGTGCACAGTTCCATAAAGAAACATATATAGAGACGCTTATCGCAACATTGTTTCTTATGGCAGGGAGGGGGCAACCCAGGATCTAACCACTAAGAAAATGGATAAAGAAAACATAGTGGCACACTATGCAGATAGCAAAAGGAAACATGCCGAGGTACACATAGTAACATGGATATTGTTTGGAAACACTGTGTTGAGTGACAAAAAAAGAAAGGACTAGAAAGAGGTCTGCACCATATCATTTATGTAAATTTAAAACACACGCATACAAACACAAATATTTCAAAGGTCTATCCTTTCAAAAGCCCCAGGCAAGAAGATACAACAGAAGCAATAGACAAATATTAAAATTAAAGGAGAGTTTAGCAAATTTTTGGATATAATATTGTTACGAAATTCAATAGCATTCTCTAAACCAGAAAGAACTACAAAATGTAACAAAAATATTATATCATCAGGATTTCTTATCATCTAAGAATTATCTTAACAAAGAGTGTCCAATGCTGAAAGGCATAAAAGATTATTTAAATAACTAGAAATAGATGTCACACCTTTTTGGATGGGAACCTCAAGTATTATAAAGACATCGACACTGCTCCAAATAATCTAAAATGTCATGTAATCACAATTAAAATTCCAAGAAGTTTTTTAAAGCTTAATAAATTTATTTTGAAATACATAGGGTATCATAAAGGACCAGAAATAGTTAAACTATCTTGAAATTGCCCAACTCACTGTTAAGACACACTACAAAGCCATAACAATAACAATGGTCTATTGCTGGTACAAGGACAAAGGGACTAAGGTACAGATGAAAGGGCTCAAAGACCTGCCCTAGTGTATATGGGAATTTCATACAGGTAAAGATGGCCTCACAAATGAATACAGAAAAGATGGTCTCTTTAGAAGATGGTCTTGGGGGGAAATGGCTCACTTTGGAGAAAATTTTAAACTGGATTCTTACCTAATCAATGGATGGTGATGGAATTCAGATGAATTAAAGGTTTAAAAGTAAAGTGTAAATTTATAAAGTTCATAGCAGATTATAAACCTCCGTACTCTAGAGATGGGCAAAGACTTCTTAAATAAAATCCCAAAGTCACAAACGTAAGCAATAAACAAATAAATAAAAATTTGACTAAATAAAACCTAAGGATTTTTCTTTACTGACAGACATCACAGACAAAACTACTGGTAGAAGTCCGAAAGACTATATTTGCAATGTATTGAACTGACAAGAACCTAATTTCTAGGCTATAAGGAGCAAAAAGTAAAATAATCAACAACAACAAAAACAAACCTCAGGAAACCCAACAGAAAAATATATGGGAAAATGACTTGAACAGGCAATCAAAAAGAGAAAACTGATATCGCTAAAACCTTTAATGATTAGAGAAATGCAAATTAAAACAAGACAGGTTCCTGCATTTTTATTAGATTGACAAAAATTAGAAAACTGGGTAGTGTCAGAGTTTACAAAATGTTAGGATACAGAGACTTCCATCCACTAGAGATGGGACTGTGCAGTGGAACACACGTTTGGGGCATAAATCCGGAAGTAGTTAATTAAACTATGGAAGTCTATACCCCGTGATTCAAAAATTGGACTCCTGGTTATAGATTTCAAGAAAATCCCATGTAGCTCCACAAGGGGGCATTGTGAGAATGTTCATCATCACGTGAAGTACAGCAAGGGATGGAGGCTACCTAGGTGTCCTTCACTGGGAGAAGGGATGCTGTGTGGCAAGTAAATCAATGGCACTGGTATGACGCCCGAGGACTGCATGTTCACTCAGCAACATGGACAGGCCTTTAAAAGTCCGTGCTCAGTGAAAAGTGTAAAGTATATAAGCTCTGTAGTGAAGTGTCATGTGGGTAAATTGAAAACATCTTCACAGATAAACAACCCTACACATTTTAAAAGAGCACATAGAAATGTCCAAGGGTGAGGAAAAAGGGGGTTGGGATAGTTAAGGAAACAAAATGGGATTTAAAAAAAAAAAAGAGGGGCCCAAAATAGACAAATAATGACAGTGTTTAGGAGCTGAGGAGTTTGATAAACTCAACTATCTGCACCTGAAGTCTAGTGAAAAAAAGAAAGAAAGAAAAATGTGTACATAAACAAAAACACTATATAGGGCAATGATACATACCAAAAGCATTAGAAAGGACACTGCTGGGGAGAACAGGGAATGGAAGTGTAGATCACTGATAAGAGGGAAAAAATTGTAAAATTAAACAAGAGAGGTTCTGCCCAGGTTTGTGGGTGACTGGGCTATGAACTGAGGAGAATGATAATCTCAACTCCCTGCACCAGAAGTTCAAAGAAAAAAGTAAAGAAATAGTAGAAGACACTTTCCCAAAGCTGAAGACTCCAAAATTAAAAAGATAAACCAAATACTAATTTGTCTGAAAATGATTATCAATGAACTCAATGATAAATACTAACTGGTAAATAATTCATACCTAATAGTATTAAGAAGAATTCTTTTCACTCATAGATACTTCCAGAGAGGAGAAAATAGATAATATAGAAAGGAATAAAAATCATGTTAACAAGAGACTGTTCTGTTTCTGGAGCACAATGGGAAAAGAAAGAAAGGGAGAAGGGAGAGAGAGAGAGAGAGAGAGAGAGAAGGGAGGGCAGAGATAAAAAGGGGAGGGGAAGAGAGGAGAGGAGAAACAGGTTTATTGATACCCTGACAGGAAAGAAACCTAAAGATGAATTGGGCTCTATCCCATACACCTCCCACTACATTTCTTCTTGTTAGGGAGAATTTCCTGAGAAAATGCACCTACAATTAGCTAACAGGTTTGGTGCTGCTCTAAATGTGTAAGTGCCTGAAATATTCTCTCATTGCTTCTTGACTGGTTCAAGAATCCTAAACACTCACTATGTTCTAAGATTCTGGGGCAGAGGTGACAGGAAGAGTATCACTTCACAGAAAGGACAATGGGTAATTTCTGGACTTGAAGAAGGTAGCCTCTTCCCTCAATTCTGTGACACCTATTCTGTATTTGTGTTTGCTAACAAACCATGAGGTCCCATGGCTTGGTGCCCCATTCCTGGCATGGACCGAACACACAGTAGGTACTTGTATGTGTTTGTTGATAGAACTCTTGATTCCAGAAACCAGAGTCTCTGACAGCCTAACCATAACTACAACCTAGACTGTCTTTGGTCCCCAGGAAGTCTGTCACACTAAGACTTTTGCTCCCTCTGAGTTGAGCCCCACATCAGAGACACTCAAGTCACTGGAAGGACCAAGGTGCCAGGCTGATCTTGGGACAGATGGTATTAGGCTACCAGGGTCAGATATCTCTGGGAAGACTTCCTTTGGGGACAGACTCAGGCTATAAAGCTCAGTAAAGACTTATTTTGGTCATTGACATCCCAGAAGAAAGCAAACAAGTGAAACTGGAGGGGAGTCTTTAATGGGATCGTGGGTCTTTAAGTGTTTCTCTGTGGTCACTTTTTTTGATAGGGAATAACAGGCTTTGATAAGAAACAACCCCAGGAGACACTGGAGCAATGAACTCATCTTGTTCTCCAGCTGCCTTTTCAGAAGAACCTTTATTTTCTTCTACCAAAACAATGTTATGTACATTCAGCTAAAATATTACTCTGCTGATGGAGCTAAATGCCCGACGATCATAGACAAGATCTACCCATCTGATTTCAGGGAAGGTCAGTAAGTAGAGAATAGCTTAAATGGTAATAAAGCTGTGGGAAAAAGTGATTAAAGTCATACACATGTGCAGTTACAGACCCTAGTTTAAAAAGAAAAAAACTCTCCTTGGAATGAAACCAAATGATCGCCTGGATCCTAAAGTGAAGTGATATTGTTCCAATTTTTCCTTTATCAGACAAAAGAAGAGGTCTTACCACGTAGCATTTTGACATAGAGCTAATTTAAAGAAGATTTGGGAGTATGATGCAGGATCAGATGCCTTTGCAGAATTCCTTGCTGTTTTCATTTGAAATCTCTCATTTATGCTCAAATTTCCAATTGGAAATTTAATGACTTTTTCTTTATGGGAAGTTGGCAAGCTGGGTTGGTTTAAATACAAATCTCCCAAAGGTAAGAGATCAGACATCATTATAAAAACAGAAAATATTTCCATTGTCCTTTTGAGATGTTTCTCCTAAAAGACGTGAGGATGTTTCTGAACAGCAGATGCGTTTTGGTAAAACAAAGTTGAAAAATATGTGAAACTCTTGACATTGGAATTACTTCCTGAGCTGTGTCAAGTTATGTGGCCGCCTGGGGTAACTGAGACCATTCTATTTGTGGCAATAAACTCGTTGGAAAATGCCCAGTAATGGAAACACTCGTAAACTGCTGCCTGATGATTCATGCCCCCACTCTGGGCACAGCCCTTACCCTCCCAGCCTCAGCGTCCCTGTCTGTCATGGGGAGGCTGACCCATACATAATTGAGGGAGTCTTCAAGCATGAACATGCTCTGAATTTAGGGCATATTGACATATCAAATGAACTTTGCATTCCACCGTTAGGAACTTTTTTAGCTAGCAAAATATCAAATGGCTGAGTGATTTCTTAAATCAGACGTGGGTCAACCAGTGCAATCAAGTAAAACCCTGCTTTCCACGAAGAGCCCAAACTGCTCTGAAATGACCTGTTTCTCTGGCTCTGTCCCACCCAGCCCCAGATGGGCCCAGTTCAAAGACCCGATCATGTGGGAGAATAAATAAAGAGACGCCCTTCTGTAACGAAAACGGTCTAAGAATTACTTTCTCATGGTAGCTCAGCACATGCAGGTCTTTGCCACACATACAAATGTAGGAAACACCTTGACCACCCTTTGAACCCTGAGCATTTAATGGCCCTGGAAGGCCTGTGGGGCATGGGATGCGTCTCGTTCACCCCTATGTGTCCAGTTCCTAAATCGACCTGATGAGATAGTGACTATTGAATAAATGAGATATGTTGACATAGCCAATCTAGGTGCCTGTTAACAGAGGGTGCCTCGAAGTTTATACAGAAAAGAATCAGGGGCAGAAATTTGTTAAGAAGACAGGCTGGGAGATTTATCTTAGAGGTGAAGTTGCTTAACAAGGATACTCAATTAACGTAGACTGTAATTTACTTCTTTATTTATTATTTAATTAGTTAATTAATCTACTTAGTCTGTACTTCCCGTAATTGGGAGGGAGGTGCTGATGGGAATTCAGAAAGCCCTATTCCCAAGTCATGCTCGGATGCTGCCAAGGACAGCTGATGTCTGAGGACGTCTTCCCCCGCTGTCCCGCCCAGAGGCGTCCAGGGCAGAGAGGAACCACCTTCTCTTCTGCTGGCACAGAGCCAGACCAAGCAGCCACTGGAGTCACATAGAGCAGCATGACCCAGGTGTGACTATGTGTGCATGCGTGTTCCCTGCTGGGTGTTAGTGCACAGTGTTTACACTTAGGAGGCAGGGTGGAGCAGTGGACAGAACTTGGGCTCTGGAGGTGGGCAGGGCTGGGTTTTATCCTGGGGCCAGAGGGGACTGGGGTTGAGAATCGATAAAGAACCTTACGACATTGATGAACCATTCATCTCTTGTATATAAAGAAGGGAGACCCTTCTCTCCCTCCAAGGCTTGTACCTAGACCTCCAGAAGTGGCTGAAACTTGTACCATTTGTTCATCTCTTTGTTACATGGGCCTCTTTTATACTAGCCTCTTCAGGGCCTCGTAGCAGGCTCTCTTCTTCCGAAAGAGCACAAGGAACACATTTTCTTTGTCCTCCCAAAGCAGTCGAGCAAGTGCATGCGGGTGACCCCTGACCTTATCCCAGAGTGAAGTCAGGGGTCATCACACTCACCCTGCACCCCTGTCAAGAAAGACCGGGACACTGAGCACAGAAGCAGGGGAGAGTCCGTGCCGGGCAGAGGGGTCCAGGGCAAATGTTAGGACAGAACAGACAGGCCCTCAAATCGGTTTTGCCACTCAGACACCACGAATCCTTGAGTCCTGACAAATCTGGCCTTTTCAAACCTTGCCGATGACGACTGGGGTTGGGAGAGTCAGGTTAAATTTCCTGACCTGCTTGTCCCAGCCTGACTGGGGGCTTTTCTCATTCAAACCACAAGTCCCAGCAAGGCATCACTGGTGTGTCCGAGTGAGTATGTTTGTGTGCAAGCACACGTGTGCATGCGGACACACTTCCATGTCTACATATGGATATAACAGCATGACAGCTTCTCAGGCCAGAGCTAGTTTCAACCTGTTAACAAAAGGGGAGAAAACACAGCAAAGATAACCTGAAACACATTTGCCCTTAGTGATTATTTGAAATGGAATCAGAAAATCTGCTTCAAATATGAGAAACACCTTTGTGGGGAAAAAAAAAACATTTAAAAAAAATCTCAGTTTTCAAGAAAATAATTCCCCGATGAACTGACCAACAAGAATATTAAAAGTCATAAAAACATGGCAATATACTGAAATGTTAGGCATATGACACATTTATAAGATATGCACATAATATACCAATATCAATCACATAATGTTTTTAATGACCTTTATTAAATAGAAGAGCTAACATAAAATCAATAATCACATAATCCCTTTCTGGTGCTGTACTTTCGCTTTGGGAGGCACTGTCTCACTAGACATCCAGCAAACCTCTTTTGCAGGCACGCCAAAATGTTAGCTGATCGAATCAATATGGATGTAAAAATGGATGTGATATCGTTACAGACATTCATGTAGAAGGTTTGAACTCGGAGGTCTGAATAAGGTTTCATCGACTCTGAATAACCACTGGGCTTGGATCTTCACAGCCTAGTCCAGTCTTCCAAGCATTTCGTGGCAGCATTGTGCTTCCCCCACCAAAAAGAAATAATAATAATTTTAGAGAAAACTCATCTTATTTACCTGGCCCATAAGATTTATCGGTACACCGAGGTTTCAACATCTGCCGTGGGAAGGATTAAGAAGAACAAGACCCTAATTTCTGGTGCGCTCTTGATGTCGGAAAAATATCAGCTAGTGAGAGCACTATTAGCTATCTTCGAGTTGACAAGAATGCAGGATTAAGTTTCTTTAAGGCAATTACACTTTTGATGACCCCTCTGCATATAAAACATGTTAGCTAATGGGGGTGCAGAGGGGCAGGCTTAAGTGTTTGATCAGGAAATCCTGCGTGAGCATATTGGATGGAAATTTGATTAGTAGCCTTAGTGACGGGCGATCAGATCCTCCAGGTCTGCACAATCAGATCTGGCAGCACTTGCCTTCTTGCCTCTTTGAAGGAGGCGAACATTTGTACAGAATCAAGACAGTGCTGGGTCCTTGAGGTTTTTTTTTTTTTTGGTTTTTTTTTTCTGGGTCCTTTTCTTTAAGTTATTGCAGACTAAAGCCTGAAAAGTACCTCTTAATTTCTTTCAACAATATGTTTGCAGTTACCTTAATGTTGAAGAATAAAATAAAAATCAGTCTTTCCCTGAAAATTTGAGGGCAGGGGAAGCAGAAATAAAAAATCAGCAGAGCCAGAGGGAGCTCAAAGAACATCATCATAAGAATCACGGCAAAGCTAACACTTGGGTACACACCATACACAAGGACTTTCACACATTCTCACAATGGCTCTGCTTTACAGAGGTGGAAATTCACTGTACAGTGCAGTGAAGTGACCCAACGTCACATGGCTGGGATCCGAACCTGGGTAGCTGGGCCCCTGGCCCAGGTTCTTGCCCACTCCACACAGTCCACACGCCTGCCTCCCCAGTGTTATAAGTTCCAGAGAGAAGACACTCCTGAAGTGAAGCAGCTGTCACTAGAACTCATGTTTACTTCTCATCCGAAGGTTTGTTCTTATACCACAGTCTCTGCCTCTAAACTTCACCTTCCTCCATCAGCCTGGACAAAACAGAGTCTGTGCTAGATCCTTTACAGCCTCCACGTCATGCAGTTTTTAAAGGGCCCTCAGAAATGGACATTATTTCCATTTTACAGATAAGAGAAACTGTGGTCTTGGAGAGGTTAGTGACCTGCCCGTGGTCACACAGCAAGAGACAGAAAAGGGATCTGATCTCATGTCTGTCTTATTCCAGAGTCCATTCTCCCTTCTACTTTCTCACTGAGAAAAATAAGGCTGAGAGGAAGGAAGGAAAGAATAACCCCAGAAACATTTTGGGGTCAAACAGGAGTTAAAGTAGTGAGTTTACATTTGCAAATTTAATGCATTTATTTAGCACTAGGAACAGGGTCCAGTTTTCCTGTTAGGTGCATTTACTTAAAACAACAGATATTTTCCATGTACCTGATTCTCAGTCATCGAGGCAAGGTTAGATCCAGCCTTCTAAAAATGCAATTTAAAAAAATGCAGTTGCACACGCATAGGAACACGTGCATGCACACCCACACAACATCATATAGCCAAGGTTTCGCTCTCCTCTTTTATTTTTTATGTAGACTCTAAGGTCCCCAGATCTTCCTTCTAGTGTGAACCATAAAACTAAGGATACATTTGCAGCGGAAATGAAACAAACAATCCTGAACTCTCTCACTAGAAAAAATTACTGAGGTAGGTTCTGGCATCGTACTGACCCTGACTCACAGGAAAGTCAATTAATTGTGATGGCCATAATGGATCAATTATTTTGGGAAATCTACGATGTGACTTCAGCCTGTCAGGCTGACAGGGAGGAACACATCAAATGTTCCAGCCTTTTCTGAGGGAGCAAAAATGGGGGTGCGGAGCCCACCAGCACAACCACTCACCTCGGACAGTGTGGTCCCCACACGCAGGGAGATCAGCATACGTCCCTTCCTCAGCTAGGAAGCTGGATTCTACCGTTTAAAAATATCTCGCTTCTGTAAGTTTATAATCATGTAAGGGAAACGTATTTTTTAAATACAATACAATTCTGAAACTAAAATAGCAACATGTATTTTTTGCAGAAGGAAGGGAGACACGTATATATATTTCAATCCATGTCCAAATGAATTGAATTAGTTTTCTTTAGGTTTCAGCGTTCCACTTTCCTTTGAAAGTTTTTATCGACTATAAAAATAATTCCCAGAAAAGTAGAAGACAAAAGGCTCTCCTCGTTCTCCCACCCAGAGAGAACCTCCATTAACTTTCATAGTGCATTTTATTCCAGACATTTTTAGTCCAATATATAATTATAATCACTGGACATAATCAAAATTGCTACACTACTTTTTGAAAACGCCTAGTTGATTTTTTTTTTCAGATTATAAAGCTCACAAAAGCCCTTAGAGGAAGTTTAGGGTAAGTAAACAGAATAGCAGAGAGAAGGATATGAAGACTCCCTATAGCCTACCCCTGAGAAAGAAGCTCTCTCAATGAGAATCCCTGGGCTCTGACCTGCTCCCCTCCTCAGCCTTTGGGTCCTCTGCTCCAGGACCCAGCCACGCTGTCTCTGTGTCCTGGGACAGGGGAGGAGGGGGCTGTCCTTACATTAACCCTTCAAGCGCCTCCGCCCACGTCCAGACTGCAACCCTCTCAGCCCTAGGTCTGCACGCACGCCCTATGGTCCTTCATCTTCTTGGCTACTTTATGTCAAATTATTCATACTTGTTTTTTGACTTGTTAGCTAATGTCATTTGCCAGCCATCCCCCCCAACCCACCGCACCCCACTTTAAATATTATGGTCCTAATTACAGTGGATGATTGTTGAATGACCAAACGGGCGGACAGACCGTGATCACACTCCAGAGGCTCAGCCTCTCTCCCACAAAATGGGACTCTTTTTTTTTTTTTAACACCATCCAATGATGTCACCCGTTTGCGGTTTCTCTGGGACTTTATTAAAATGTTTGTGACGGAGCCAATGTAAACCATCCTAAATCCAACACAGAGCTGAAAGGACTGATTTTAGGGAATGCAAAGATATGGATCATTGGGCCTGTCGAAGCCCCATCTTGAGCCAATTATTGGTGTCATCTTGAGCCAATTTAATCAATCCAAGAGGGATTGGGGGGTAGAAGGGGGCGCGGGCAGGGGTTGTGAGCGTTGGTCAAACATGCTGGCTCAAATGCGAATGTCGTGAAAGCAACTAAGCCCCAGCTTTGGGGATTTCAGTTGCTGCTCTAACCTGCATTTTTATCCTGGGGTAGGTACCTTCTTGTGCCCACTTTCAGCCTCACTGTTGGGTTTGTCTGAAATTGCTGAGTAGTGCTGGTCCAGGTTTGAGAGAGGAAACCCCAGAAAGTCTTCAAGGCCATTGGAGAGACAATGTCAGGGATGCAGAACCCACCAGACTACTGATATCTGAGCCATGTAAGGGACCCAGGGGAAACAACCCTTCCGATTCTTTTACCCCAGACAGGCTGGAGGACAAAAGGGCCAGGAACAGTCAGGGCAGGACGCTGAAGGACAGAGCGCAGCCACTAAGCATCCCTGAGTATTTATCTATTATTGAGCTGTTCTTTCTTTTTAAAAAAAATTGGGCATCCAGGTTACAAACTATAAACTGGATGTTTTCCTCGCATAAAAAAAAACATTGCCTGGAAAGAGCCAGAGTCACCAGCACTGAACATAACTGGCCACGTCAAGAGCTAAAGTAACATCAGCTTCAAGTTTTATACTCTGTGCTTTGAACAGGTGACACAAATACAGGTAAGACATAAAATGCTCTGTACATGTGGCACACAATTATTGCCATCCTCTTACATTATTATTCACCCACATATTTATTTCTACGTCTCCATGCTCCAAAAAGGACGCAAGGGGTGATACCTAGACCAGACATATTAGCTGCCCACCCTCTCTCCTGGGTCGTCCTCCCCACCTAGGTTTCAAAGGGTTGCTTCTCTCCCTCCCCCAAGGCAGACCCTCACATTTTTTATGATATAGAAAGAATCTAGGCTGTCTAGTGTGTGCACTTTTTGTGTTTTGATGGATAATGTCCACGAGCACACTCACTCACTTCTCCAGAACCACTGTTTGTCTTGGACGTGGCGCTCTGTAGGCCGGCAGGGTTTGGAACGGTTGCCACGGCGGGGAGCCTGGTCACAGCACATATCTGTGCGAGCTTGAGGCCATGGAATGGAATGTAGATCCATAACACAATCGTTTTCAACCCCACAAAATGGCTGAAAAAGGCCCTCTTGAGTTTTGGAATGCATGCTCACGGTCGGTTCACAAAGGAGGTATCCAAAATATTAATCCACGAATCAGACAACCGCCTTGATGTCCCCAAATTTAATCAATTTAAAGAACCCTGCCTCCCCACCATTGAATTATTTTCAGAAAACAATGGATGTTGAATTCATTTCTTCCCATAATGTGCCATCTGAAAGCGGTTTTGATTAAAACTGACTTTCCTTCCATTTTAACTCATTTCCAAAGACTTTAATTGCTAAACTTATAATTTCTGTAAACCTGTTGGGCTCCTGGGACAATACAGGAGCCTCGTCCCTCTGAATGTGTTTAAATAAACCCAGAATGAACTTTAATTATTGCAACCTCCAAGGAAAGAGTAAGACATGCAACTGTGTGGGCTGGACTGGCTCGGGCTCCAAGTCAGTATCTCCACTTGAAAATGTGTTAGTCTGTTTAGAAGCCAGGCTAATCCTACCTTTCAATTATGGAAGGAAATGGATTTTAGATTCAAGACTCAAGGTGGGTCCTCTGAGTGCGAGGATCAAACGCTCTGGTGCTTTCAACAAGCAAATGCTACTGCCTGTCTCAAGGCGGAGGCCAGGCGGGACTGCAGGGTTTATAAACAACACTCTGCTATTTATTGGAGCTGCCCACCCGAATCCAAATCTTCCTCTCTTCAATAGCGGCCTATTTACCACAGTTTAAACGGGGTTCTGCAGCCCTGCCTGGGTCTGCAATTTATTACTTGCTGCGCGAGCTCAGACCCAGACTTTAAATGTCCCTAGTTGAAAGTTTATACCAGTCAGGACAGAAAATTATTCTCTCTGCCTAGGTTGAAGCACATTACTTCTTTATTGAATTAATTATGATAAGGATCATAACTTTAAACGAGGGGTGAGGTGCTGGCTTTCCGCTGGGATTGCTTGGAGCAATTTTCATCCAAGCATTTCTGTGGAGTTATTGAGTCTGGCAGGTCTGAACTTTGGAGAGGAGTAACTTTCTCCAGAACTTGAAAGGGGTTGGACATTGATCCAGGCAAAGCTGCACCAGATTCCATGTCTTGAGACAGGGAAATTTGCACTGCATGCTGAACAAATCACTGCGGGACCGGATGAAAGACAGCTTGGGAACTCCTCATGTGGCCTCGAGCTTGGCCTTTCCCTGGCAGAACGGGCCCAGGGAGGGCAAGGGACAGACAGGGACAGAAAGGTCCCCAGTCAGCCCGTCTTCCCCTGCCTCCTCACCTTCCACGCCCGGCGGTCTGAGCTGCGGGTCTGAGCAAGCAGCATGTCTGGTCCTGAAGCACAGAGGGTGGCGGGCAGATCAGCAGAGGACCCTGGCTCAGAGGTCGAGCGGACCTGGGTCCGAACCCTGTTTTTGCCACTTTCCAGTGGTGTAATATGAAGGGTATCCCTTCCCTTCTTTGTCTCACCCTATACCACTGAACTATTTAAAGCAGGGTTGTGTACGTATAGCATACAGCTGACCCTTGAATAACAACACAGTTTGAACTAAGAAGGTCCATTTATACGTGGATTTTTTCAATAAGTATTGAAAATGTATTTTCTCTTCCTTATAATTTTCTTAATAACATTTTCTCTACTTTTCTTTATTGTAAGAATATAGCACATAATACATAAAACATACAAAATATGTATGCATCAACTCTTTATGTTATCAGTAAGGCTTCCAGTCAATACTACACTACTGAGAGTCAGAAGTTATATGCAGATTTATGACTGTGCTAGGGGTCAGCACCCCTAACTCCCATTCAAGGATCAACTGTAGATTATATTTAATATACAATGTTTTATACACATGTGCATGCACATATACATGTACACACACACACACACACACACACCCCTAGTACTTAGGTGAGCTCATTTAAAGGCCATCATGATTACTATCATCATTATGATCAGGAAAGTAGAAACGTTGAGCTAGGCCAATATCTCAGATCTCTTTCAGCTAAAACCTCACAACTGCTACCCAGGTGGCAAAGCAGTGTGGGTCTCCGGTGGCTGGCCCAGGCCTCCACGCTGCCAGCTGACTGACGCAAGGCAGTCCTCGACCCCTCCCCTCCCTACCCCCCCTCTCCAAGGTTCAGAGGGCATGCTGCCTGGCTCCCAAGTGCTGTGACCAGGCGTGGACGTCTCCCAGACCAGCCTCACCCAGCCTAGGTCCTGGTGGCCCTCAGGAGCATGCCTTGCCAGGGAAGAAGGGTGCTTTCCCTCACATATCTTCACATTCAGTGGGCAACCAGCCCTAGTAGACAAAGTCTGGCCTGTGGCTCAAAATAAGGTGACTGTAATTTACTATCCAAACCAGAACACTTTGAACAGTGAAAGGGGCACTGAAAAGAGTTACTCAAGGATAACATGCATAACCAGGACGTGCCGGCCCCCAGGATGTATGGCCACCCCATTCTCAGGCCACTCTAGGTCAGAGATGCTGCTCGCCGGCTACAGGAGTGTAAGAGAACATTCCTTTCATGTAAACTACACTAAGTCCAGCTCTTCAAAATGACCTTCCCTGATGACTCTTGACCTCTCGAGGTCAGGCAGTCCTGCAGGCCCCTGAACAGCCACACCCAGCTTCCAGCCCTACAGCAACTACTCACTGTTTTCAGCGCCCCCTTTCTGTTCCTGGGGGGCGAGTGACTCCTGGAAAGCGGTTAGTCGAGCCCAGTGTCCAAGTTTTCTCTTAGGATTTAAAGAAGGGGGTCCCTTGGGAGGCCAAAATCCCAGGTTCATTGTACCCTCCAGCCTAAAGCCCTAGAGGCCCCAACACACTCTCCTACCACCAAGGTTGACCCTGGCAAATCTCTGGGCAGCCTGGGCGGCCACCACTTGCATAGCACTTACAATCGCATGGTCCTCACTCCCGGTCTCCCGTGTGTGACCCTGTTGGAGCCTCACTGGGATCCTGTAGGTAAGTGCCTTGATTAACACTATAGGTGAGGAAACTGGGACACAGATAAGCTAAGTAATTTGCCCAACTTCACCATGTGTAAAAGCGGCCGAGGTAGGCGTTGAACCCCAGTGGCTTACAGATGCCCTTGGGAGCAAAGACTCACAATGTATGGGGTGAAGTGGGCTTAGGCTTGGATTCCAAGCCTGACTTCACCAATTCCTAGCTGTGATCCTGGACAAGTTCCCTTTTGTAATGAGTTAGTTCGACCGAGGCTTGTTCTAGGATCAAAAGGGACAATGTATGCACAGGTATGTTATAAGGTGTGAGGCCTTATTAAGCAGTTTCTTAATGTATGTGTTGTGACAGTCCCACTTGACAGTGCATCCTCACTGTGTCCCCAGCGAGAAGCAGGGTGCCTGGCCTGGAACATACTGTCCATGGTCCTAATCCTCAGGGCCCTGTCCTCAGGGGTTCTGAGGCTGGCCTTGAGCCCCGGTCCCCTCAGAAGGCCGACTCTGCTCTGAGAGCAGAGCTCTCCATCCCAAGAGCTCAAGCATCAGGTCCTGACGGAGACAACCCCATTTTACTGTGGTTTTATTTTGCTACTTCTGAAGAGTTGTAACCTTCAAGTCTTTACCCCAGAGATGTGCCTGTAGTGGGTCCACCAGGGTTCTCCAGAGCTGCATTCCCCAGGCAGTTGGCCAGTTAGTGATCAAGTAGCCAGTGGTGAAGAAGCCAGGGGCTCCACTGCTCAGCTGGCACATGCATTGAACGTCCACCCTGAGGCCCTCAAGGCAGGATACACGTCTCCGAGGCATGGCTCTTCCTTGAACCTTCCTCTCTCTCCCCCAAAGTGTATGCGTACTTTTCATCCCACACGCCACCACCCCACCATGGAGACCACGTGGTTTGGGTTATTGGAGCCCCCTCTAAATGGGGTGATATATTGTTTTAATCTGCCAAAGAAAGGGTTCCAGAGCTGGGAGCATGGCAAGGTCCGGCACAGGGACAAGGAGCAGAGGTTGGGCTCCTGTGGTCTGGCCAGCGCCGGCCCAGCCCTCCCCTCACTCCTCCAACCTGTGGGCCTGCTGCTGCCCTGTTTCTGTATGAGGAGGATCCCTTCCTCCCCACAGAGGTGAGTGCGGGACAAGTATCACATTTCTCAGTTCCCTGCATGCGGGGTGGACGACAAGATAAAGTACCTCTGAGGGGGTACAGGGTGAAAATATCAACAGGTTCCAGGAGGGGTTTGAGAGTTACATGGCAAGTGACAGAGCAGGGAGCATGACTGACTGTGAACAGGGTGGCCTGCCCTGTCTTTCAGCACCCATTCTCACTCAAGGGTCCAAGCTGCATCAAGAAAGTTACAAACTTGTTCACACTAACATGTGAATGATCAAATGTTCTTCAGGCTTTACACTTCAGAGAAGTTTTTCACAGAAAACATGTAAACAGAAATTTCCAATACAACTCTTCAGTCATTGCCTTCCCCAAAATACAAATGCACACACACTGACAAACACACACACACATAAACACACATATGTGCACACATAAGCACACATGACTCGCCGTCCAAACCAAGGTACTCAGTATTTCCTGAACACCCCGACCTTCTCTCCCTAGCAGGCATTTACACTATTTACAATCCATTAAAGCATGCCCCACCTCGTTTCTCTAATTATCTTAAATATATCCTTCAAATGAATCCCCGTTGTCACCTCCTCCAGGAAGCTTCCCGTAGGTTCCCTCTCTCCAGGTTGCATTAGGAGCTGCCCACGGCATGTCCTCGGCGCCTCCCTCCAGAGGAGCCCTCCCATCCTGGGCTGTCATCATCGGTTTCCTGACCTGGCTCTCCCACTAAACTGTCAGCTCCTAAGGGCAGGACCTGGGTCTCATTCTCCATTCCATCCCCGATGCCCAGCTCAAGGCTTGGCACAGACTAGGTTCTCAGAGAATGTGGGCTGCATGAACACATGACAACCTGCATCAAGGAAGCTTTTTTCTTTCTTGGTAATGAAGGCAGAAGTCCTGCCAGGAGCATGTAAAGCCAGGTACATGCGGAAGAGCTCCTGAGCATGACACAGCTTGTGCACCCAAACAGAGGCACCCTCAAAGACACACGCACTCCTCTTCTCTGACCTCACAGCACTCATCATTTCCTAAGACTCATTCTGGTCGTAGCTGGGGAACAAAGAAACAAACAAAATCAAAAGCTTGAAGAATTGGCCCTGGCTGGTGTGGCTTAGTTGGTTGGAGCATTGTCCTGTAAACTGAAAGGCTGAGGGTTCAATTCCTGGTCAGGGCACATGCCTGGGTTGCAGGTTTAGTCCCTGGTTGGGGTGTGTAAGAGAAGAACCGATCAATGTTTCTCTCTCATGTCAATGTTTCTCTCCCTCTCTCTCCCCATCCCTTTCTCTCTCTCTAAAATTAATAAGCATGTCTTCTGGTGAGGATTAAAAAAAAAAAGCTTTAAAAATTGATTGGAAACCAATGCACCTCTCAACATGTCATTGGGGTCCCCAGAGGTACATTAGCTGAAAATTGTTCAAATTAAGCCCATAAACAAATATGCCACGCGAGCTGTGACCTCTCAGACCCAAAGCAGTCCCCGCCCTCCCACGCTTGAGGGCTCCTAGCCCACCTCACAGATTTCCCCAGAGGCAGGCGGATGGCTTCTCAGCCCACACCAGCTATTATGAGAATACATGTTTCCAGGCTACCCTTCTCTGTCAGTGGGGCCTAAAGCAATAGCTCCTTCCTTTCCGCCCCGCCGTCAGCAGCAAGCCTGCTGAGAGCCAGAGCACACTCAGGATGGCAGGGGCTGCCCAGGATACATTTGCCACAAACTGCACGTGGGCATGCCCACCTGCCCTCCCAGCCACACGCCACACACAGGTCTGGGAGGTTACACAGTGAAGGGCTGAGAGCATTGTCTCTGTGGGTGCTCCACTTGGGTTCAAATCCTGAGTCCACCTGCACTCACTAGCTGGGTGATCTTGGGCAAGATATTTTACCACTTGGAAAATTATAAGACACTGAAGAAACTGAAGAAGATACAATTAAGTAGAAGCACATTACTGTGTTCATGGATGGGGGAATTGACATCCAAAGTAATCTATAGACTCAATGCAATTTCTATCAAGATACCAATGGCATATTTCACAGAACATGGAAATAATAAAAAAAAATTATATGGAACCACTAAAGAGCCCAAATAGCAAGAGCGTTCTAGAGAAAAAAGAACAGTTAGAAGAATCATGCTACCTGATATCAAACTATATACTACAAGGCCACAGTAATCAAAACAGCATGGTACTAGCATAAAAACAAACACATAGATCAATGGAACAGAATAGAGGACCCAGAAATAAACTCAAGCCTTTATAGTAAATTAATATACACCAAAGGAGGCAAAAATATACAATGAGGTAAAGACAATCTATTCAATAAATGGTGTTGGGAAAATTGGACAGAAATGTGCAAAAAAAACCCCCAAAACTAGACCATCTTCTTACATCATATACAAGAATAAACTCAAAAATGGATTAAAGACTTAAATGTTAGACTCAAAACCATAAAAATCCTAAAAGAAAACATAGGCAGTAAAATCTCAAACACTTCTTGTTGCAATATTTTTTCCTGATATATCTCCTCTGGCAAGGGAAACAAAGAAAAAATAAACAAAGGGGACTACATCAAACTAAAAAGTTTTTGCACATCAAAGGAAACCATCAACAAAATGAAAAGACAACCCACTGAATGGGAGAACATATTAGCCAATGATATATCTGATAAGGGATCAACAGCCAGAATTTATAAAGAACTTATAAAATTCAACACCAAAAATAAAAAAAAAATTAAAACATGGGCAAAGGCTGAATAGACACTTCTCCAGAGAGGATATACAAATAGCCAATAGACATATGAAAAGATCCTCAATGCCACTAATTACCAGAGAAATACAAATTAAAGCCACAACGAGATGTCACCTTACACCTGTCAGAACAGCCCCATCAATAAGTCAACAAACAACAAGTGCTGGAGAGAATACGGAGAAAGGGGAACCCTTCTGCACTGTTGGTGGGAATGCAGTTTGGTGCAGCCACTGTGGAAAGCAGTATGAAGTTACCTCAAAAAGATTAAAAATGAAACTGTCTTATATGACTCAGCACTTCTGCTTTTGGAAATTTATCTGAAGAAACCCAAAACACTAATTCAAAAGAATGTATACACCCCTACATTCATCACAGTGTTATTCACAATAGCCAAGATCTGGAAGCAGCCTAAGTGTCCATCAGTAGATGAGTGGAGAAAAAAGCTGTAGCACATTTACTCAATGGAATACTACTCAGCTGTAAAAAAGCAGGAAATCTTACCCTTCGCGACAGGCATGGAGGCACCTGGAGAGCATTATGCTAAGTGAAATAAGCCAGTCAGAGAAAGACAAGTATCATGTGATTTCACTCATATGTGGAGTCTAATGAACAAACCAAACTTATAAGCGCAATAGAGGCAGACTCATAGATGGAGAGCAGGCTGACAGCTGTAGGGAGGTGGTCCTTGATGGGTGGTAGAGGGAATGAGCAAAAAAGAAGAAAAAGAGAGAAAAAACTCATGGACACAAACAACAGTGTAGTGATTGCTGGGGGGAGCGGGGGAAGAGGAGGAGGGAACAGGGGGTATAAATGGTGATGGAGGGAGACTCGACTTGGGGTGGTGCACACACAATGCAATGTACAGGTGATGATGGGCTGTAGAATTGTGCGCCTGCAACCTGTATAATTTTATTAAGCAATACCATCCCAATAAATCTGAGAAAAAGGGGAAAAAATAGATAATCTGTACATTTAGGATAAGTGGTACATTAATTTAATTTCTAATATTAAATCAGGTTTACATTCCTAGAGTAAACCCATGGTTTATTCTGGGACATTATGTACTCTATTTTAGAAATAAATTTCTGAATCGATGTGCTAAAACAAAAGATATTTCACCACTCCGGGTCTCCATTTCCTCATCTGCAAAATGGGGGAAGTAATATTTCCTAACTCACAGGAGTGGGGTGAAGATCAGACCTACCTAAGGAGCCCCAACAGCATCCAACTCCAGTGAGCACTCAGTAGGCGTCAGCAATCATTGTCACACACCCCCTGTATAGAAATCTGCACTGCTGACCTGTGATTTCCCTATAAGTCATTCTTCGTCATGGGCTAAGAAGTTCCCTTCCCGGACTCAAAGGGGCAACGACTGTGTCTGGACACCGGGGGTACAGCTAGGACTCACAACCATTTCCTCATTCGACAAACCCCAAATGGATATCTACAGCGTGCCGGGTCCTGGGGAGCCAGGGACGGGACAAGGCCCAGCCCTGCCTTCAGGAGAACATATCTAGCTTGGGCACAGACCATCGGTGGTAACAGCGGTCTGTTTTTGACTACAATGGGGGGGAAAAGAAACAAACAAAATCAAAAGCTTGAAGAATGGGTGAAAGACACTGTGCCTCTCAGCACGTCGTTGGTGTCCCCAGAGATACATTACCTGAGAATGCCATAATGAAGCATGAGAAGGGGGGAGAGGTAAATAGAGGGAATGGGGAGAGGGATAATCCAGCTGCGGGAAATCACGGAAAGCTTCTTGTAGGAGGGAACATCTAAGTACTGAAGACTGAGCATAAGTTAGCCATGTGAAGGGGTGAGGAGGATGGGAGATGAACCTAGGCTGAACTGGCTCAAATTAATTAACTAATGATAACAACTATCATAACCAATAACTTCCACTTTTTTAGCATTTTTCCTGTGCCAGAGCCACTGTCAAGCACTTTAGCCACATTAGCTCACTGAAGCCTCATCCTCAGCTCTGAGGAGAGGGGATAGACAGTCTCTGCTTTGTTTCTGATCTTCAGTGGTGCCTGGAACTGAGGTAGTGCCCAATAAATATGTATAGAATGAAGAAAGATCAGGTATCCCTAGGAGGTTGGTTCTAATATGGTCCCCATTTTACAGGTGAGGAAACTGAGGTATAGAGAAATCAAGTGCCTTGCTGAAGGATTTCCCATAGCTAGTTGTGAAACGGGTCTGGGGTTGGACGGATCTCTGTGTGGTATCAGACCAGGACTCTCCCCATTTAGGCTCACTGATGGTGAGCTTGGCCTGTAGAGGCCTCCACAGCCAAAGCAGCCACTCTCTCACATGCCTATAAAAGACCAGGTCATGGACAATCAACCTGAGCTCCCCTCAGAGTGGCCTCTGTGAGAAAGCCTAGCCAGCAGGGTGCCCACTGCCCACCCTGCCCCACCCCCACGGCTGCTGGCTCTGCAGCCTGTGTTTACATTTTTCCCTCAGTCTGGAGGCTGCAGTTTGAAATTATCTCCTCTTGACTGTGTCAGCCCGTCCTGAGCCTCACTCCCAGCCCCAGCACCTCCCAGCAAGCCCGAGGCTACCGCAGCTGGATTCTGATAAAGATGGTTCTGTCCTATTGGTTTTCTTTGGGGTGGGAAAGGAAATGCTTTCTCAGCCAGTGGCCCTCCCTGCCTGGGGACTGAAGGACAGCAAAGCAATCCTCTACCCCATCCCAGCCCCAGCATCCCCTGGGAGAGCAAAGTCTGTGGCTGGCCCCAGGCCTCCATAATGACTTCCAGGGCAGGGGCCATCCTCACTATCTCAGCGATGAAAGTACTTGCTGTGAAACCCTGAGTCAGTTCCCTCCCCTCTCGGGGCCTCATTTATTTCATCTGTACAGTGAAGGTCTGGGGTGGCTGTCCTTGGGTGATGTGCAGGGATTTGCCTCATGCCAGGCTCTTCTAAGCTCCCTGAGGCCAGTCCTCATCTTATCTGTATCCCCAGCACCCAGCACAATGCCTGGTAGTCAGTAGATGCTCAAGGAGTGCTCGTTAGCTGAATAAATGATGAATGTCTATCTGTCCCCCTCCCCTGCCAGTGAAGACTTCCCTTTCCAAGCTCTCAGGGGCCTCATGAACCCTATCACACCTCAGAACCCATCTCCGTAACCCATTGGCCAGCAACAGACTCCAGGTCATATCTTGATCTACAGAGTGATCTTGCCCCACCCCTCCTCTCAATGTGAGGGTCTCAATAAAAATCACTTAGTGTATTGCAGGATCTCAGTAAACACTAGCCATTACCATTATTATAGTGTCAGATAGATTCATTCACACTAAAGTCTTAATAGTCAATAGAAAATGAATGGGTCTCTTTTCTAGAAGGGACAACTCCAGAAAACAAATCTCTAAGCATGATGTCTCAAGTGCTACTTGACATCCAAAGATGCTAGCCTGGCTCCCAGGTGTGGGAAGAAGGAGGCAGTGCAGGCATTCCAGCAGGGATGCAGGGTCCGGAGGCTAAGGCCCATGTCTCCAGAAAGACAGAGGAGGCAGAATGAGAGCAAGAGTTTGTCAGCCAAGCCAGGCATAAGGACACGTCCCTGTGTGGTGGGGCCACATACTTAGCATGACCTAGAATGATGATGGCAATAGTGCCAAAGGTGGAAATGCAGGCGGAGAAGCCTGGGACGGGGTCAGCATGGGCTGAGCCATGCATATGCTCTGTTGTAGGAAGTCCTGCTTGGCCTAGAACCAGGTACCAAGTCGAAAAATTTGCACAGAGCTAAACCAGGCTGAGCAACACGTCCACAATATAAAACAGTTACAGATGCAGTGGTTGAGTGCTAGGCTATGGCATAGCCAGTATCAAACTCCTACTCGTACTTCAAAATCCTGATAAGGATTTCTACTCCTCGTAATATTATGGATTTGATATTCTAAAACAAACAAACAAACTAACTCTTGGCTTAAAAAAAAAACAAAACATACTAGATGAGACACATCGAACAATCCTTTGAAATGCAGAGCTGAACTTGAGGTAAAACAAGGACTCTCCAGATGTCAGAGGTGAAGAGGAGACAAGTCTCCAGCCTGGAGAGCCAGTGCCACACCAGGGCAGCTCCAGGGCATTTACTGATGCCAGGATACTGAAGCCTCAGGGTTCATAGGCAACAGGGAAGACAGGGCCTTGGGCATATGTGTAATTGACTCCCCTATCCTGCTCCCCTCCCGTACACAGAAGTTGGGTCTATGCCCTCAATGAAAAGATGAACTAGAAGAAAATATCTGTCCACCATCAAAGGAAGAAAAGATAACTCAACCGTTTTAGATCCACAATTTAATCTTAGGCTTGAATTCAAGTGAGGAAAAAGAAAACAGGAAAATAAAGACTTCACTGAATTCATAACTATAGCCCTGGTCTCTGCCAGTCTGGGTTCAGATTCATACCACCTCGTCAGTCCAGGAAACCCCATGTCAAGAAATTAAAGTGGTCTCAGGCCAGCAGTGCTCTACAACACCTGGCAGAGCAAAAGCAAATTGTCTCTGGAGGAGCGCACCGTCAATCCAGGCCCCTTCACTTCCCCAGAAATTTAGGGCAGTTAAGCTGGATTCGTAGTCAAAAAGATCTAAGACACAAGGAACTGTAAGTGGAAATCTTCAGAAACAACCAGTAGTAGAAGCAGACCCAGAATGACATTAGACATTGGAATAATTAGATATAGTGTATGAGTTAAGTTTAAAATTTGAACAAAGTAAAACAGAACTGAAAACTCAAGCAAGAAACAAACTATTAAAAATGACCTGGCCAAGCCCTAGCTGGCGTGGCTCAGTCGGTTAGAGCGTCATCCGTAAACCAAAAGATTGAAGGTTCAATCCCCATTCAGGGCACGTGCCTAGGTGGCAATTTCAAGCCTCAGCTGGGGCTTTCTCTCTCTCTCCCTCTCTTTCTAAAAGCAATGAAAAAATGTCCTTAGGTGAGGATTTTTTTTTTTTAATGAGCAGGCTGATTGGAGGGGTAAATAAAGGTAGATAAAACTTCTTGAAACAGAAACTCAAATCACTGAAATTGAAAGCCCAATGGAAATGGTTAAACAGTTGAATAGAGAGTTCCTGCACCGCAAGACAGATCTAAAGAAATGACTTAGAGTGCAGCACAAAGATAAAGATATGAAAAATATAAGAGACACTGAGAGGCATGGAGGATAGAATAAGAGGGTCTAAACTATGTCTAATTAGAGTTCCTGAAGATGTAACTTAGGGACAGGCAATCTTTGAAAACTGATGACTAAGAAGTTTTCAAAATTGACAAAGAACATGAATCATCAGATTCAGGAATCACAAGAAATCCCACCAGGAAAGGTAAAAATGAAACCACGTATAGACACATCATAGTGAAATTGCAGAAAACCCTTTTAAAAAGCCTCAGGGAAGAGAGAGAGATGACTTATAGAAGAACAAGCAGACCAGTAACCACAAGAACAGCAGCCACAGGCAGTGGAATAACACCTATCGAACCTCGCAGTGAGGGTAAATAGCTCCCTCCCCTCCCCTGCCCTTCCCTTCCCCTCCCGTGCTCTCCCCTGCCCTCCCCTGCCCTCCCCTGCCCCACCCTTCAGCTTAACTCTCACTCAAGTATAGGAGGACAGCTCTCGGGCTCCGGCACCTGCAGCGGCTGGCTCCCCGGCACACGCCTGGTGCCTCAGAGCCTGTTGTTGGGCCCCCATCCAGGGTGATGGCAGTGCTCAAGGCAAGATGTTGAGGTACAGCTTGGAAAACCACGATGCTCAAACCAGACAACTGCAAGATGCTGTCATAAATATGGAGAAGTGTTTTGAGAATCTGTGCCAAATCTTTGCTACTTCTGTGCAGAAAACTGCCAAACTGCAAGACAAAGCAGACCTCCTGGTGAACCTCTACATGCCTCTACTGAGAATCCAAATTTAAAGCAGGGCCTGAAAAATTTGCTGATGGGTTTGCTAAACTTCAGGATTATCAGTAGGCAGAGGCTGAAATACTTAAAGCCACAGTTGAACCATTGAAAGCTTATAGAACCACTGTAAAAACAAAACGAGATGACCTCAAAGCAAGATTAACATTAAGGAATCGGGAAGCTAAACAGTTCAGTTTAGAAAGAACATCAGCAAACATAATGCAAAACCCATCTGATCAACAGGCATGTTATTTCACAGGCAAAAATGAAATTGCAGAGAGTTACAATGGATGCTACCTGAACAACTGGTCACCTGGGCAAACTATTGACAGTTTTGAAAAGCAGAAAATAAAGCATATAAAGACTTATTTCCAGAATTTATCACTATCGAAATGTTATTTCACAGCAAAGGTTTAGAGGTCTACACTGCTGCTTACCAAAACATACAAAAGACTGATGAAGAAGATTCAGAGGTTTTCTGAAATCCTCTCTATCCACCAGATTATTCATCTCATTTAGATATTGTGAGAGTAAATTCTAAATCACCTCTTCAGAGATCACTGTCAGCTGAGTGTGTATCTGGAACAAAACAGGCATCCACCTGCCAACTAAGAAAGGATCAACAAGCAGAAGACGATGGTGAAGGGGATGAAGACTTAGATGTAACAGAAGAAAAAAATTAATTTTCTTAAGTATGCTTCACCTTTCCATTTTTATCTTAAGTGATTTGTAATCCAGAATTACTGAATTGTAAAACTTTATGCTGGCTTGATACATTAAACCTCAAAATGAAATCCTACTGGAAATAGAAAATAATTAAAGGAAATTTATGCTGACAAAAATGAAAGCTTTAAAAAACATTACACACCAGTTATTTCAACATCTTGTCTAGCAGTATGTGATCTTTTGTATAGTTCCATTTTTTCAAAAAGATTATGCATTTCAAAAGTATTTCATATTAATTAACACACTACACTTTGTTGGGGTTGCAACAGTAAGTAGATGACAAAGAAACAAAATATTTACCAATTCCACTTGCTTCTTTTAGGTTAAGACATCACGATTTCATTGCCAGAAAGGGGTCCTAGGTAGTCATTCTGAATAAATACAAATTTTATTCCATAAAGCCTTAGCAAAAAGACAAGGTTTTATTCCCTTCCCTTTTTTTTTCCACTTTTACTACAACCTGAAGTTTCATCATTTAATATGTAATTTTACTTTTCAACAAGATTGTCATCGCTCTTTGATTAAAGGTAATGGGAACCTAGAATATAAGTGTTTCACAGCTATATTTAAAACACAAATTTCAGTTTTAAAAGGAAAGCCACATTTAGCCTGATTCTGATTTTAAAACAAAACTGCTGTCATACTAAAGCTGTACATGGTACTACAACTTTTGAAAAGCTGTAATTTGGTAATGTTGCCTAAGAAAACATCACAGAAAACCATAAATCATTAAAAATTATGTTAAAATTTTACCAAATTACCATCTAATAAGTAAGAGAATATATAGTCACTCTTATTCCTGAAAATGTACAACAGTTTATTCAGAGCCTTCCATTACGTCTGGATGCTTTTACTTCCTCAAATGGGGAATTGTGCTTTGTTATTTCATGGATCACAGTCAGGCATGTAAAAATTATGAAATTTATAAAATTCTTTGGGAAAACTACAAAAAGCAATTATTCATAACAGAAAAATACTTTCTAGATTAAAAAAAGAATAAGAGGACAATATTGTTAATGGATGAATGGATAAAAAAGGTGTGGGGTATGTACACACAATGAAACATGCAGCCTTAGAAAGGAAGGAAACCCTGCTATCTGAAGAACAGAGATGACCCTAGAGGACATTTTGCAAGGTGAAATAAGCCATATGCAGAAAGACAAATGCTGCAGGATCTCAATTATATGTGGAATATAAAATAAACTTATAGAAAAACAGAGAGCAGAATTGTGATTACCAGAGCCTGTGAGGGAGGGAGGAATGGGGAGACATTGGTCAAGGGGCACAAAGTTTCAGTTATGCAAGATAAGGTCTGGAGATGTCATGGACAAAATATGACTGCAGTTAACAATACTGTATGGTATACTTGAAATTTGCTAGGAGATATCACCATGCACACATATACACACACAAATAATAACTATTGAGGTGATGGATATATTAATTAGCTTGATTGTGGTGAATATATTACAATGTAAACATGTACCAAATCATCAAGTTGTATGTCTTAAATATGTACAATTTTTAACTGTTAATTATACCTCAATAAATTCTTTTTTTAGAAAAAGAATGGAGTTTACCACCACGTGCCTTCACTAAAGGACCAAAAGAAGAAAACTGGTTTCAGAAAGATTTTGTATGAGATAAAATTGAGAACAAAGAAAAATAGTAAATATGTACACAAAGCTAAACAAGCATCAGTTCTATTGTATCATAATAATGGCTCAGATTGGGGTAAAAAATCATTTGAATTAGTGGACAATTATAATAGTAAGATATGGAAAATGGGAGAAGGGCGATTATCTTTAAGCGTTAAAGATATCTGCTAAGGTTTTTAACAGTGACCACTAAAATCAAAGCTAAACTTTCCAACTCAATAAAGGAAGAAATGGAATTTTTAAAAAAATCATAAAGTTCAATCTGGATCAAGCAATACATTAAAAAGATCATCCACCATGATCAAGTAGGATTCATCCCAGGGATGCAAGGATGGTACAATATTTACAAATCAATAAACATAATACCACATAAACAAAATGAAGGACAAAAATCACACAATTGTATCAAGAGATGCTGAAAAAGCATTTAATAAAATCCAGAACCCATTTATGATAAAGAAACAAAACACTTAGCAAAATGGAAATAGAGGAAGAATATCTCAACCTAATAAAAGCCATATATGAGAAACCTACAGCCAACGTCATACTCAATGGGCAAAAACTAAAAGATTTCCCCTTAAGATGAGGAACAAGACAAGGGTGCTTGTCTTTCACCACTCTTATTCAATGTAGTACTGGAAGTTCTAGCCACAGCAATCAGACAAAAAAAAAAAAAAAGAAAGAGAGAGAGAGAGAGAGAAAGAGAAAGAAAGAAAGAAAGAAAGAAAGAAAGAAAGAAAGAAAGAAAGAAAGAAAGAAAGAAGGAAAGAAAGAAAGAAAGAAAGAAGGAAAGAAAGAAAGAAAAGACATCCAAATTGGAAAGGAGGAAGTAAAACTCATTATTTGCAGATTACATGATAGTGTACATGGAAAACCCTGTATATAGTCTCCACCAAAAAACTACTCAACCTAATAAGAGAATTTGGCAAAATAGCGGAATACAAAGTCAATATTTAGAAACCAAGGGCATTTTGTACACCAACAATGAAATATCATAAAGAGAAACTAGGCAAAAATCCTATTTGCTATAGTTACAAGAAAAGTAAAGTACCTAGGAATAAACATAACCAAGGAGGTAAAAGTTCTGTACTCAGAAAACCACACAACACTGAAGAAATTAAGGAAGACACAAATAAATGGAAGCATATATTGTGTTCACGGATTGGATGGAATGGAAGAATTAACATCATTAAAATATTCTTACTACCCAAAGCAATCTATAGATTCAACACAATTCCTATTAAAATACCAATGGCATATTTCACAGATCTAGAAAAAATATTTCAAAAATTTATATGGAGCCAAAAAAGACCCCGAATTGCCTCAGCAATCTTGAGAAAGGAGAACAAAGTAGGAGGGACCATAATACCTGATATCAAACTACACTACAAGGCCACTGTAATCAAAACAGTCTGGGACTGGCATAAGAACAGACACATAGATCAATGAAACAGAATAGAGAGCCCAGAAAAAAAATCCATGTCTCTGTGGTTGGTGGGAATGCACACTGGTGCAGCCACTGTGGAAAACAGTATGGAATGTCCTCAAAAAACTAAAAATGGAACTGCCTTCTGACCCAGTGCTTCCACTGCTGGGGATATACCCCAAGAATCCTGAAACACCAATTCAAAAGAACTTATGCACCCCTATGTTTACGGCAGTGTTATTTACAATAGCCAAGTGCTAGAAACAACCTAGGAACCCATCAGTAAATGAGTGGATCAAAGAACCATGGTACATTTGCGCAATGAAATACTACACAGCAGAAAGACAGAAGGAACTCCTACCTTTCACAACAGCATGGATGGAACTGGAGACTATTATGCTAAGTGAAATAAGCCAATCGGTGAAAGACAAATGCCATATGATCTCGCCTATAAGAGGAGCTTAATGAACAAAAATAAACTAATGAGCAAAATAGAACCAGAGGTACAGAAACATGGAACAGATTGACAGCGACCAGAGGGGAGAGGTGTGGGGGGGGGGATAATGGTGGAAAGAAGGGGAAGGGACTAATCAAAGAACATGTACGAATGACCCACGGACATGGGCAACGGTGGTGTGGAGATGGACTGTGGGAGCAGGGGTTGGAGTGGGCAGGGGCGGGTAAAGGGGGAGAAACCAAGACAACTGTAATAGGAGAACAATTAACATTTTTTAAAGAGTCAATGAATAGAAAAATAAATATTAAAGTTAAGCAAGATATAAATAGTCCCTGACTTTGAGAGGCTCAACGTCTCCTCGGCGAGACTCTAAATGCAGAGGACAAGGAAATGAGGACATAATTCTACTAACAACATAAATGCACGATAAGGTCAAGTACTGAGGAGAATAAGAGGAAATGGGTTGTGATAGTCACAGCTCACGTGAGTATAAATTAATGTGGTTGCCCCTGAGGGTCACTTGCCATTGGTTCCCCTGGCATTCCCCTCACTTCAGGGCCCTTCGAGGTGTTTGCCCACATGCAGGTGTGTACAAAGGGGCACACATGGGCATGCTACTGCAGCATTGTGTGAATACCAAGCCCCAGAAACAACCTAAATACTCATTAATAAAAGAACGGGCAAAAGTGCAGGTTAGCCATAACATAGAATATTTCTCTACCATAAAAGGAAGGCAAGGTAGGTCTACTATGTTCTATTATCAAACACTTAATATCAAATACTCACCTGAACCTGCACATACACACACGCGCACACACACACACACATATACCACATCCCAGGCATCGCTCTTCCATAGCACAGGAACCTGGCACCTCATAGATGCACGACGACTGTGAACTGAATTGAGCTGAATGGAACTGAACCAAGTACACAGGGAGGGGTCAAAAAACAAAACAAAACAGAGAGATTATGAACCAGGAGGAGCTTCTAGCAAAAAGAGAATACAAGGGGGGATGAAAGTCCCTGGCTGACCCTATGGGGATGCTTTGTCTACAAGCAAAGGGCAGAAACAGAGGGAGAACCCACAGACACGCCTGCTGCATGGGGGCTTACAGCCCTCCTAGGCCCACACCCAAGGGGATCTGGGCATAAGGAACCAGACCCAGACTGAGGGGAAGAGAAGGCTGGGAAAGGTCCAGGCAGCAAGCCCCAACTCTTGCCTCTTTCCCACACTATCAGCTTTTGACTTCCTGTTTGACCAAACTTGTCAAGTGTGTTTTTGAAAGCCCCTATCTTTTGGGAAGAGTTATGGTAGAAGGGGAGTCCAGATTTCTCAAGGGGCCACAGTGACCACCAGCCCCCAGCCCTGCACCTCTGCCTTGAACTCCCAGAGAGGGGAAGGTCTGTAGTGGCTGGGCCACAGGGCTCAGGCTTCTCTCCCATGGAAAGCCTAAGGATTACATAAATTTTAGGGTGGGGGGGTGTGCCTGTCTGTCAGTCTATGTGCCTGTCTGTGTGTGTGTGCCTGGGTGCACTTGCATGTGCATATAAACCACATATAAAATTATCTCCCACTATGTGCTAGGCACATTTTTGGACACCAGAGATGAATCGGCTCTTTCTCATGTCTGAGTCCTGACCTCTCATGCATCTCATTCACCACTCTGTGCTTTCTATGCAATAATAGTGCCTCCCACACACAGCAGGCTGCTTCTCACTGCCAAGCCTTCGCTCAGTGCTGTTCCTCCTGCCTGGGACTCCTTTCCTCTCTTACCTGGTTAACTTTCTGTCTTTCTGACTTTGCGCAGGCATTACTGCCTCCAAGAAGCCTTCCCTGTCACCCCTCTGTTCCTAGTTGGGCTAGGTGTCTCTCTTTGGGATCTTCATCATGTCCCGGGCTTCAATATGTCTACTGTGGAACACACAGCAATACTAAAACCGACATTAAAGGAGTGCTTTCTGTGTTCCAGGAGTGGTACTAAGCAATTAACATGTATTTATGTATTTAATCTTCATAATATCCCTAGGAAATGGGATAGCTTCTGGTTGCCTTCCTGAAAGCCATTATCTCTCCTTTTTTACTAACTTAGCTCTAATTCTGTTGGGCACAGCAATGTGCCCAGCTTAATAATCACATCCCATTCTGATCTTGCAATTAAATTCTGACCAATAGGATGTAGGTTCAAGTTGTTAGGGGAGAGTTTAAATAGTGGGAAAACTATTTAAAGGATGCCTGATGCAGCTGGAAAACACATGTTGCCCTTCCTCTTTAATCCCTCTTCCAGCCTGGAAGGTTAACATGATGGCTTGAGCCACAGTAGTCATCTTGCAACCATGAGACAATCTTGAAAAGGAAGGCCACATGATAAAAATAATGGAATAGCGAAACAGAAGTTCTGCTTTTGATATGACCAAGAAAATTCCTAATGGGTCAAACCTCCCAGTGATAATAACTATTAACACTGGGCAAAATTAAAAATACAACTATCCAAAGGCACTGGAGAGTGAAATAAAGCAGGCGAATTCTGGATGGAAGTTGACATTTGGAATTAGGAATAGGGAATAGGCTCTTTCCCATTTTTATGGCTTTTAGCTTAAAGACAGTTCAAAGTCAGCTTAAGCAGATACCTTGAACAGAGAGCACATGTGGGATGAACACAATGCTTATAAAAACCCTTAGTTTTTCTGGCTTCAAGAAGTAGAGGATAAAGCTTGGGGAAACCTCAGCTGCTAGAAAGTGAAAGGAGAGGGCCAAAGACGAGCTGCCCTGAATTCTATGCGCAAACTGTCATACCTCTGGGGAGTGCTGACCCATGCCTTCATGGAGCAGGCTCAAAGCTGTCCAGATGTGGATTAAAGAACTCAATGAGATTTGCATTGCTGCCCCAGAAACAGAGTCTGCAGTTGGAGTGCAACCAAGGTAATTACCAGCTAAAACAAAAGATCAACACTCTCTAAGAATATAACAAACCCCAGTGCCTCCACAATATTACAAAAGGAATGATTCAATGTCCAGGATACAATAAAAAAAATATTAGTCAACATACATGAAGAATAGGAAAACATGACCAACTTGCAAGAGAAAAGGCAGTTAATGGAGACACAGATGTTGGAATTAGCAGACAAAGATTTTAAAGCAGTTATTATACTTATGATCAAGGATGAAAAGAAAGTGCAGTAGCAATGAATGAAGATGGGAACAGATGTTTGTGCTGCAGCCTTTGGGCTAAGTTCATCTGGAGAAGATGGGATACCCGAGCAGAGCCGGGGATATGAGGGGAGAGAAAGACAGGGGAAAGAAGGGAAATAAAGTGAAGGGAGAGACAAAAAGAGGACGAAGGTGATAAAAGAGAAAAGCGAAGAGAAGAGGGCATAACAGAAAGTACATGGGTTTCAGACGCTGCAGAACAGTGTCCTGAGGAGGGAGAGCCAGTCCCTGCCTCCTGATCCCTGTGACCTGAGAGACACCCTTTTCCAGGGCCCTCAGTCCTCATCCTGTCACCTCGGGAGCATTGTTCATACTGCAACCCTCCAACTCCAGCTTCCTCTGAAATTGCTCCATCCAGGCAGGGACATTCCAACACTCATCCAACGTGCAGGGGGAAGAGGAGGGAAACAAACACAGGCTCTACTATGAAGTAGGAGAGCTATAGGACAGGACTCATCCTGTACAACTGCAAAGCTCCTTCCCAGGTGGTGGGCACCAGCAAGACTGGACGCATGTGGACTTGCACTCGGTTGCTCCCAGGAAGTCTCCATGTGGACAGCTAGGTCACCAGCCAATGCTGCCCAACCACACCTTTGTGTTGAGGTACAAAGGAGTGGTGCTGGTGTCGAGAGTGGTCTTGGGAGGGCCCTGGGTATACTCAGACAAAGAAACTCAAAGTGTAGTTTCTGTAGGTACAACACCCAAGTCATAGCCCTTCGTTCATGGGCAGCAGCAAAGAGAACAAACATAAACACCACGCTTACCCTCTCAACCCAGTCACCTGCTTTTGCCCCAGTCATGGCTGATTTCTGCCCCTCACAGTGGTTCTATGGGGCTGCCAGGACAGTCTTCTCTCCCACTTTACATAGGTGAAAACTGGGGCCATCAGAACATAAGAAAAGGGTTTCATTTTGCACGGTGATGTACAAAAAATAGCAGATGTAGGTCTAAACCCAGGCATCCTGGGCCCCAGCCAGAGCTCTGTCCCACGAACCAGAGAGGCAAGTGCCTCCCCCGTGTCCCGTGTTATCCTACGCCCCTACCATTCCTTGTGATATAGGCATGTTCATCTCCACTCAGGTATGAGCTTTTAGAGGATAAGGACTGCGTCCCTTCACTGCTGTCTCCAGCAACCAGCACAGAGCAGACAGAGACTTGGAAGTATGATGTAAAAGCTTAAACCAGCCTCGGGAAGAGAAGACCAAGCTGCAGTGCAAGGCAGACCTTCTCCAGGAGTCGCCCCTTCTCTCCCAACAAGCATGTGACCGCAGCCTCCCCAGCGCTGGAGACCACCAGCATAAACAAAACACATGTCATCTTTAGGCAAAGGAAATTGAAACCAATGAACACACTTGGCCACCTTTTTTTTTTCCTAACATCTCTCTAAAAACATGCAGGCAAAGCAATTGGTTGAGAACATGGGGAGCTGGAATGCATTTAGGAGCCCTGAGGTTGTCCAACCGGAACCTGCATATCCAGCGACCCCACCTCATTTCCCGGGCCCTGACAAGCTGATTGAGCCCGGACAGGAAGAGTAACTGGAGGGTGATTGCAGACTATCCAGTGTCAGCTCATTGTTCTGGGAGGAAGCTGTCAGGACCAGACCTCCCGGGAGTGCCTGGGGCCTCCGGTTCTTATTTTTCCCTTTGTAGGTGGGAGGATGTCGGGGGTGGTATCAGGGAGCCTTCACCCTTTCCCCCACCCAACTGGACACTCCCAGCCAGATGTTGCCAACCCAGGGTCTCCACATTCCCAACTCGAGACCCCCAGATGAGGGGAATTAACTATCGTCGATAACCTCGATAAGTGGAATAAGGCAGTACTTGTCTTTCTGTGATTGGATTATTTCACTTAGCATCATGTCCTCCAAGTTCATTCATGTTGTCACATAGTGTAGAATTTTCTTCTTTTTTAGTGCTGACTAGTATTCCATTATATGCATGTATCACTTTTTTTTAATCCATTCACCTGTGGGTGGATATTGAGATTGTTTGCACATTTGAGCTATTGTCAATAGAGCTGCAGAGAAACTGGGAATGCTAATAGCTCCTTGAGATCCTGATTTCAATTCTTTTGAATAAATCCCTTGAAGTGGGATTACTGGTTCTATTTTTTTTTTAATGTTGAGGAAACTTCATACTGTTTTTCATAGTGACTGCACCATTTTCACTTCCACCAACAGGTTGCAAGGGTTCCAGTTTCTCCACATTCTCACCAATGCTTTTGTCTTTTGTTTTTTGATAATAGCCATCCTAACAACTGTGAGGTGATATCTCATTGTGGTTTTGATTTGTATTTCCCTGATGATTAGAGATGTTGAGCATCTATTCGGATACCTATATGCCATTTGTGTATCCTCTTTGGAAAAATGTCTATTCAAGTCCTGAACCCATTTTTTAATCAGTCTATTAGTTTTGTTGCTATTGAGTTGCAAGAGTTCCTTATATATTTATAAAATATGTAATTTGAAAATATTTTCTCCCATTTTATAGGTTGCCTTTTCACTCTGTTGATTATTTCCTTTGCTGTGCAGATGCCTTTTAGTGTGATGTAATCCCACTTGTTTATTTTGTTTTGTTTTGCCTTTGCTTTTGGGGTCGTTTCCAAGAAACCACTATGAGGACCAATGTCATGAAGATTTTTCCCTGTTTCCTTCTAGGAGTTTTATTTTCAGGTTTCATTAAGTCTTCAACCCATTCTGAGTTTTTTGTGTATGTGTAAGATAAGGGTCAGTTTCATCCTTTTACATGTGGACATACAGTTTCCCAACACCATTTGTTGAAGACAGTATCTCTGTACTCTGTGTATTCTTTCTACCTTTGTCAAATCAGTTGACCGTAAATATATGGATTTATTTCTGGGCTCTGTATTCTGTTCCATTGGTCTATATTTCTGTTCTTATACCAGTACCATGCTCTCTTGATTACTGTAGCTTTATAATATATTTTAAATACCTCAATGTAAAATTTATTTTCAGATGTGGGCTACATCTGAAAAACCCATAGCTAACATCATACTGAATTAGTGAAAAACTTAAAATTTTTCCTCTAAGATCAGGAACAAGGCAAATATGCCCATTCTCACGACTTCTAATCAACATAGTATTGGAAGCCCTGGTTGGAGAAATTAGTCAAGAAAATGAAATAAAAGGCATCTGATAAGAAAGGAAGAAGCAAAATTGTCCCTGTTTGCAGATGACATGGTCTTGCACACAAAAAACCCTAAAGAATCCACAAAAATACTGTTAGAATACACAAATTCAGTAAAGTTGTAGGATACAAAATCAACATACACCGAAGTTTCTATATACTAACAACAAACTATCTGAAAATACAATAGCAGCAATAAGAATAAAATACTTAGGAACAAACTTAACTAGAAGGTGTAAAACTTGTATACTGAAAACTTGTTTTGTTGAAACAAAATATTGAAGACAGAAATTTTTTTTAAAACTACGAACAAATGGAAAGACATTTACATTCACAGACTGGATGACTTAATATTGTTGTTTGTTTATTTATTTATTTATTTTTACTGCTACCCAATTGCTTTACCATCGTTTTTGGCACACACGATCCTTCCCCTCATCACACTGCAGTGGCACCTTTGTTGTACATCCAGAAACTGCATATTGGGTCTTTCTATTCTGTTCCATTAGTTTATTTGTCTCTCCTTATGCCAATACTACAATGTTCTAATTACTGCCACTTTATAATGCCTTGAAATCTGGAAGTGAATATCTTCCAACTTTGTTCTTAGTCTTCAAGATTGCTTGGCTACTCTAAGTCTTTTGCTTTGTTACATAAAGTTCAAAATCGATTTGTCAATATTCACCCCCAAAAAATTCTGTTGTAAAGTGAATTAGGGTTGAACTGAATCTAAATCAATTTGGAAAGAAATAACATTTTAACAATATTGAATTTCCTAATCCATAAACATGAAACATCTCTCCATTTAATTAGGCCTTCTTTAAATTTTCTCAACAGTGTTTTATAGTTTTCATTGTAGAGGTTTTATACATTATTAGACTTATTTTAAATGTTTAATTTTTGATGAAGTTATAAATAGTATTACTTTTTAAGTTTAATTTCCCAGTTTCTGGTTACTAGTTTTAGACATACAAATAACCAAGCTCAGCCACCATTTTCTTAAAGAAACCTTTATTTTCTTTGCTGTAAGAAGAAAGAAAGAAAGAAAGAAAGAGAGAGAGAGAGGAAGGAAGGGAGGAAGGATTTGAGTATATTGCCTTTATATCCAGTAGCCTTACTAAATGTACTTTTAATTATATTAATTGTTTATAGATTTGTTTGGATTTTCCAATATGCAAGCATTTCATCCACAAATAGAGATCTACTTCTTGCTTTTAAATTGTTATGTCTTTTTGTGCTGTCTAGGCCCTGAGGACAACAGTGAAAGAGGTGGTGGCAGTGGACACCCTTGTCTGGCTTCCAATCTCAGAAGGAAGTGTCCAGTATTTCAACACCAAGTATAGTGTTACAAGGTTTTTTATGTTAGCTCTATAGGTTTTTCTGTAAATACCCCTTATTTACAGAAGGGTAAATACCCTTTATTTATTTCAGATTGAGGAAATTCCTTTCTATGTCTAGTTCGATCAGGGTTTTTATCATAAATTGATGTTGAATTTTATCGAATACTTTTTCTACATCTACTGAGCACAAGTAGTACCACAGTTCACACCACAATGAGCTCTTTGCAGCAAGGGGTTAAATGAAAGATGCTGGGAATCATTATCCTTGCCCCTGTGGAACATCTACATGGAAATGAAAACACTACATGATGGGGTTGGTGGAGAGTCAGAGAAAGTCTGTTACTAAGAGAACTTCGCCTACCAGAGATTGAGATGTGTCTTTTTTCCATTCCAAATTTTGCGAATGTTACTAACTTGGTGTCTGTTTTTATTTAACCATTTTGTGCTAATGTTGGTGCTTCTTGGGTCTCCCACCCGAGGGGGAAAAGCTGCTGGGTTCTCTAGGGGTCTAGACTCCCCCATCACCAGCCCCCCTGGAGGTAGGTGGTTGAACTGTGCCTGGAAAAGAATCAAGAAAGGACTCCCCTTCCTCTCTTTCTTCTTAGCAGGTTCCCAGGATCTCCAGGTGCCACCTCAGCATTCAGAATGAATTCTTCAGGTCCTTTCCCACCCCAAGTAGGATACAGAAGACAGGCATAACTTATGGGGGGAACCAAGAGTGGGGTGGGATGGGGAGTATTGCTGAATGATCTGGAGGTCCAGGAAAGCCCACCATAGAGCGTGCCCTCCCAGCCCAGACTCAGGAACCTGAATACTTTCTTCCCTGGGAACTTCAAACACCTTCATTAGCAGGGCTGGAGAATTATCTGCAGAAACCAATAAACATCCTAAAACCTCCAGATGCATGCTGTCTGGGCACAAATTGTCACAGGACAGACCAAAGAGGATCAGAAAAAACTGGAGGATAAGACCTCTTGACTAGAGAAGATCAGAGCTCTTTTCTAGGCCTTACTAGTGAAAGGCCACCTAGGTCTGGGTGTTGACATAAACTCACTTTGAGCCATTGGGAGTTAACCCATGGCACATTGTGGAATGTTCGGTGACCCCCAACTACACCATTTGTGGTCTTTGTAAAGTCTCAACCTAAAGAGCCCCTCCCTCCAGACACCGGTAAGCACGATGCCTGGTCCAGATGGCTCCTACCTGGACATTACAGGAAATAGTTTGGTGTCCAAATGGAACCACATCAGACAAGCCACGCTTCTTGGAGGTGACAGTCTTGCCGGTGTGTTTGTACTTCCACCCTCAGAGCCTTGGGTTGGGAACTTTTCTCATTATCACCATCCCTTCTCCCAGATCTTAACCCCATATACTGTGCCAACTGGCTGCTGCCCACCCTCAGCAACTGAGCCCCACCCCGCCACCTCCACACTAGAAAGTGGCCCATCCTTCAAAAGCCCCTCCCTCCACGGAGCTTCTTTGATCACCTCAGTGGGGTGGCAACCCACTCCTCGATTTCAGGGACCATGACATTTTCTTCCCATACCACATATTGTCCTATAACTGTCCTCTCAAATTGTTTAGTCCTTCATTTTTCCAACAAGCCTGAGTGCTCCTTGAGATCAGGGACCAAGTCATACTGGTTTGGGTAGCAACTTCTGCTGCTCGAACATTTCTCAGTACACTATGGGAAGACTGACGGACTAAGTGGCGCTTCCTACATCATTCCTGCCCCCTCCCCCATGCCTGGGATGGCCTGTGGGTCAGCACGTTGGATACTCACCATCACTGGGCAGCAAGGTCCTTTGACTCTCAGACCCATCAGTCAAGCAGCAGGAAGCTGTTAGTCCCACCCTGGGTAAGAAACAACTTTACCCTTGGAGCAAACTCCAAGAATGGCTATTTGGATAAGCTCTCGCCAAGGTGTGGGAACCCTGAGGAGCTGGGCCAGAGGTTTCAGGAAACTCCACAGGGGTACGTGGCAGGGACATTGCCTTTGGCACACAGCATGTGGGAGGAATTCAGCCAGCAAGACTGCCTGCCTGCCTGTTCAGTGGCTGCTCTCCCCTAAGTCCGGCACATTTGCAGAGCTTTGGCACAAGGCTGCTCCCATCCTTGCCGGCATGGGTTTATGGATATTAAAAATGTGCTGATGTGAATCACCATGCAAACACGCTTCACTAGAAGTGCTGCGTGCAGGAACACTGCTCTTTTTATCATCTCCTCCACCTCTGTTGGAAACGTTCACCCACAGATGATGCGGAGATTAGTGGGGCGTCAGGCTGCTGCATGTTTTTAGGCAGCCTGTCAGCTTCCATCAGCTACGGCTAGGGCCGCAGAGGAGGCTGGGAAACATCTCCTTGCCCCTGCCCGGGGCCCATGGGTAGAATCTGGGGCAGGAAGAGTGGTTTGGGAGTAGGAGAAGACGTTCGCTAGTCAAATGTATTCTCAAGTATCCCGGCTTTAACCATTGCCCTGTAGGAACGTGGCCACCAGCACCTCTAGAGTATACTTGCTCAGGCTGGCCGACAGCATCTGTGATAGTCCAAACCCTCCTGCCCTGGGACAGCCACTCTCGCCCTCCCTCCCTGTAGGGTCACCAGGTAAAATACAGTCCCATGGGAAAGGGGGAAGTGTGCCAGGTAGACCTGCCCTCAGCGCAGGCAGGAAGGTATCAGAACCAGATGCAGGCATTTTGAGAATGTCCACGGTAAGGGGAGATGCTCCGGGAGCCCAGAGGTCCCCTCTGCTAGGAGATCAGGAAGTGCTGGAGCTGAGCGCTGAACCACGGCTAGGCTTTAGACAAGCTGAGACTGGGAGATGGCATTCCAGGTGGCAGGAAAGGCCTGAGTGGACGTGGGGAAGCACAGCATCGAGGACCAGGTACTTTCCCACCCTCTGCTCATCCACTCTCTGTATCGCCATGTTACCTCAAAAAGTGACTGTCATCATCCTGGGCATCATATTCAAACCCTGTATATATGGGAAGAAAATGTCATGGTCCCTGAAATCGAGGAGTGGGTTGCCGCCCCACTGAGGTGATCAAAGAAGCTCTGTGGAGGGAGGGGCGTTTGAAGGATGGGCCACTTTCTAGTGTGGAGGTGGAGGGGTGGGGCTCAGTTGCTGAGGGTGGGCAGCAGCCAGTTGGCACAGTGTATGGGGTTAAGATCTGGGAGAAGGGATGGTGATAATGAGAGGCTCTGTGAGGGAACGCCAGCCAGGACCAGAAACAAGAGCCCCTCTCTGCCTGTGTGTCCAGGAGCCAGTGCAGGGACAGGAAGACAGTTTGAAAGAGGACTCCCTGGCAGCAGGGAAGGAGCGTATCTTGGCCTCTCTCTGACCGGGGCATTCCCGTGCCAACAGTGATAATCTGGCCCACTGCTGCCATGCCTCATCTAACACCTTCATTGTTCACAGGGTGGTCTGGGCCCGCCAGGCGCACTGCAGAGCAGAGGTTCTGTTCCATGCGTCTCTGCCCACGATCTAGCATGCTGTTTGGCTCACAGTAGACTCTAAGGACCTCATCTAGAAAACAGGGAATCATGACACCCATCCTTACTGGGTTACCGTTAGCACCTACTCAGGGCCACTGCACTGCCGGACTCCCAAAGGCCGTATCCATGTGGAGGACAATGGAACTCGGAATGCTGCAGGCCTGGCCCTCTCTCTGCAGCTCATGGTGGTCAAGCTAGTGGGGCCAACATTTATGGGACTCTGATCATGTTACAGTCTAGCTAAATTATCTTAATCAATCCTTACAGTGAGGTGGGGTACTATCTTATCCCCAGATGGAGAAACTAAGGCACAGAGTGTTAAATAACCTACTCAGTGTCACACTTGTAGCAAGTGGCAGTGTGGGATGGGAACCACTCAGTTGGCCCGAGAGCCTGTGTTTTAAACCACTGTGCCCCTCTGCCTCTGAGAAAGCCTGCACTTCCCATCTACAAGAAGTGCCTTCAAATCCAAACTCTTAGAGGAGTGCCCGGGTTGTGAACGTACGCACAGCACAGCAGAGCTGGGAAGGGCTTGGGCAGTGCCAGCCCCGACCAGTCCTCCTTGCCCGCTCTCCCTGCCATTCTGCTCCCGAGAATAGTCTAAGGCCTAGACAGGAATGAATGGCCCCCGCCAGTCCTGCCAAAGCTCTCTGTAGCAGGCCCAGCATCCTCTCCCTCACTCCCTCTGCCTTTCCAATAGAGGCTCTGCCTGCCCTCTGTGAGGGACACATGGACAGTCAGTAGCTACATCAGTAAGTGCCCACAGGGTTGATGCAACCATAGGAATGAATCCAGCCAAATCTCCTGACCTTTTGATAATGACAGAGCACAGCCTGAGCTGAAGGACTCCTTACAGAGTGTCTGTTATAGGGAACACTAACCAGGCCTCAAAGCCCCAGTAGGGAAACGGGTCTCCCTCTCACCACACAAAAGGAAGGAAAAAGAGGGGCTGAGCCTCAGAGCCCCAGGGGTTCAGCAAACATCTAAATGTCCCTCCAGGGCCTTCCCTAGACCCAGGGACCACCATGGGGACACAGGAGCACCCAACCTCCTCCCCACCTAGGGGTAACCACGCCCACCTTGGTCTACAGAGAGGAGGAGATGGGAAAATGAAATTCCACTATGTGAAATTCTTTCCTTTAGGTTAAAGCCAATTTGAATTAGCCAGATCTTTTCTTTAGGGTGATGTTGAAGGGGTTAGGGGGAAAAATGAGAGGCCAATGTATTTAAAAAGAATGACAAGGTTTTCAAGCATTCCAAGGTAGAACTTGGGTTATGTTTTTAATAGAAAAATCATGTTTTTAATTATCTACCAGTTAATTAGCTTTCAATCAGACATCCCCAGGTGTATATGATACTATAGGCAGACAAGCCATGTTAACCTCTTGGTTTCTAGAACCCTGCTATGCTCGTGTGAATGCCTCAAGTTAAGCAACAAGAGCTCAGAACCAATTTTAGTACTAGAATCTCAGAAACAGAAAGAATCTCAGGGGTCATTCAATCTTGGGGTCATCACCTTGTCACCATAAAGGGCCCCTCTTTTTATTCCTCTTAATATCCTGGGAATCTGATGATGACATTAACACTAACCAGCACTGGTGACTAGGACTAACCACGTAGAGTTGGCAAAATTTCAGCCAAATGCCAAACTGCCTTAGATAACCTGGTAATCTTCATTTGGGTTAAATATTGGTTTTCTGATCAGCCTCTCCAAATGCTAAAAACAGTTTCATGACACATTTATTTCCATTCGTCAACCCAGAAGCCTCTTGGGCCTGGCCTAACCAACCTCAGGGGCTGCTCAGCAAAGACAGACTGTAAAGATGAAGACTGTGTATGGCAGCCCTGAAACCACACACCACGTAGCCATGTGGCCCACAAAAGGAGGTTGGTCCTACGGCCATCAGCCCTGGGCGGGGAGAGAGGCTAGGGCCGGGGCTGGGGTAGACCCGGGCTTCCTCAGAGCTTCTTGCTCACCATAGTTTGGTGCCTTTGATGCCTATAGCTGCTTAATTTCACTTGCCATCCGGCTTCCCGGCCAGGCCACAGAGAAAGGCCAGATGGTGGGACTCTGGGACTGTCATCTAGAACGATACCCCTAAGCCTAAGAGAATAGGGTGCGGAGAACATAAGTCATCAACTGCTCAGGGACCTGAGTGCAGCAAGAAGCATTCCTTTCATTCCAGGAGAGACCAGGTCTCGGGTGGCTCAGGGACACCTGATCTACCCCCAGGGATGGGCCACCAGAGGCTAACAGGGAACTGGGGGAGGCCTCATGAATGGAAGGATCCATGTGGTGGCAAGTGCCTTCTCAGCCTTTTCTGAGGCTCATTTCCCACCCTGAGTAGGGGAATGGGGCCTCCACCCCCAGATGCTTTGCCAAGTTGCCCCTTGTACCTTCTTTAAGTTTCCTGGGATGGTTTGCTGTATGTAACCCATATTTTTGCTAGAAGCCAGGAAACCTGCCTTCAGGCCCTAGATTTGTCCCACTTTTACTGTGTGACCTTTAGAAACTCCCTTTTCACTCTCCAGGCCTCAGTTTCCTCATGTATCGAATACAGAAGTGAATAAAACTGGTATTATCCACATCAAAGTAGATACATTTATTGGATACATTCTATGTTCCTGCTGTTTTATGTATACTGTTTCTTTTGGTCTGTACAAAACTTTGTATTAATAGAACCTGGCATTTTATTGAGAGTTTACTATAGGCCAGACCTTGTGCAGGGCTCTTTATGTGTATTAATTCACTTAATCCTCACAATAATCCTATTATGTAGATCCTGTTATTATCTCCATGTTATAGGGGGGAAACTGAGGCACAGAGCACTTCAGTACCTTTCCAAGTCATGCTGCTAATGGATGGGGAACTGAACCCGGGCTGGACAACATTAGAGCACACAGGTCACTTTTCTGCTACCTTGTGCGGTTTCTGTATGACATGGAGATACAAAGAGCATCCTTCTCAGGGAATTGTGAGCATTACATCAGTGGTAGAGAACTTCATGAAACATAGAGACGTGCTCAATGACAGTGACCTCTTGGTCTCACTACTACTGCTACTACTACTATTTTTTTTGTTATTATTATTATTTTCCCCTTTCTACTAGGACTCAGAGAGGTGAGGTGCAGACCCAGGTCTCCAGCCCTGACAGCACTGCCTACCCAACCCTTCCTGCCTGCTGCTCCCTCCATTCCGTCCGCTCGAGGCAGCCCCAGTGAAGGCCAGAAGGGCGACACATTATCTGCCTGCTTTCCTCATTCCCAGTCTTCAAATTTCTCCACTTCTGCCTTGGACATTCCTCATGGACTCCCTCCCTCTCCCCAGGGTCAAAGGCCCGTACCTCTCCGGGAGACGGAGGATGCCCACTCTCCCGGTAGAGTGCTTGATCATGGCTTAGTACGGAAAATTTCTGCAGGGGCACATCATCTGTGGACGGGATACAGAAGTGGAGTTCTAAGAGAGGACTCCTGGGAGCAGCCCGGGACAGGAATCACGGGAGGCCTTTGGAAATCCCTCAGACCAGCCTCGCTCCTGGGAATGTCGAGGAACAGGGCCACCGCCTCAAAGCTCAGCAGCCCACAAGTCAGGGTGGGTGTCTAGCTCAGATTTGTTAGATAAAGACTTGCCGATTGTTTTTAAACTCCTTTTGTTTGAAAAGATAATTTAAATATATTTAAGTCCCCATAATCATCCCTTAATATTTTCATGTATAGTTTCCCAGATTTGCTCCATGATAAAACATAAACCTCAAAAAGTTAAAAATAGAACTAATGTATGATCCAGCAATTGCACCTCTGGGTATATATTCAAAGGAAACCAAATCTCTATTTCAAAAAGATACATGCAGCCCATGCTCATGTGGCATTATTTACAATAGTCAAGACATGGAAACAACTGAAATGTCTACCAACAGAGGAATGAATAAAGAAAATGTGGTCTATATACACAATAGAATATTATTCAGTTATAAGACAGAAGGACATCCATTTGCAACAACATGGATGGACACTGAGGACATTATGCTAAGTGAAATAAGTCAGACAGAGAATGACAAACACTGTATGATCTCACTGATATGTGGAGTCTTAAAAAAAATAAATAAACCCTCATAGAAACAGAATGGTTGGTGGTTGCCAGAGGTGGGGGTTGGAGGTGCATGAAATCGTGAAATCAGTGAAGAAGACCAAAAAGTACGAACTTCCAGTTATAAAATAAGTCACAGGGATGTAATGTACAGCATGATGACTATAGTTAACAATACTGTATTTTTTATTTGAAAGTTGTTAAGATAGTAGATCGTAAAACCGCTCATCACAAGAAGAAAAAATTGTAACTCAATGAGATGATAGATATTAACTAAACTTGTGGCAAGCAAATCATTGTGTTATACACCTTAAACTAATACACTGTTATATGTTAATTATATCTCAATAAAACTGGAGGGAGTAAAGATATAATTTGTTTTAGAAATCAGAATAACATTGTAGCTACATTTTTGTATCCTTTTTTTTCAAGGAACTTTACATGGCTTGAAATTTTTCAAGTTGCCTAAAAATTTCTAAAGTGTCTTTTTTGTGGCACACACAGCACATTGGCTACTCAACAGCCACTTTGTCTGATGAGCTACCCCCTTACTCTCTCAACTTGCTTATTAAGAAAGCTGGAAAGCCAAAAATTCTTACCTATTCCCAGAGTCCTTTGCAGATAGGGGTGACCATGTGACACAATTCTGGTCATTAGATGAAAGCAGAACTCGCTGGGTCGGTCTTCTGGTAAAGCTTATAAAAGGGGATAGGCTGATTCATGCCTTTTGCCCTCTCATCTTTCTTCGTTTTTGGAATGCTGAAGTCATCCCTGAAGAAGCAGCAACCATCCTGTGACCTAAGGACGAAAGCAGGAAACTACGTGAAATCTGGGTTCTTAATAATATCCTTGGGCTGCTGCACTAGCTTGGAACTGCCTACTTCTGGCCTTGTTATTGGCTGACAAATACTCATCTGTTAAAGCCACAGTGGTCACATTTTCAGCTCCTTGCAGGTGAATGCTACCCTGACTACAAAACATTCTACCATCTGAATGTATCACAGCGTAATGTTAAATTCCCTGCTGATTTACTGCTACTAGAAACAGTGATGCAATGAATATCCCTCAATACATTTTTATCTGTTTCTCCAATTATTTACTTTGGTTTTGTTCCTAGAAAAGAAATTATTGGCCCAAAGGGAAGGTAGTTTGGGGTTTTTCTGTTTGTTTATTTTGTTTTGTTTTGTTTTGTTTCTTCCTGAAACAGCTTTCATATGGCCATGCGGGCAATGTTGTGCCAATGATACTTCTACCAGCTATGGGTAAGTCAGGTTGACTTACCAACCACTTCCTGAAGCAAAAGCTAAGTCAGCCACTGCCCATTAAGATGACTGTCCCTGGGGTTGCCCTGGCAAGGGAGCCTGTGTGTGATCTGAGCTTTGGAAGGGCTGGTTCTGATCACAGAAGGACCTTTTGCTACTTCTGCTAGTTGTAGGTTCTGCTGAAGCTCCCATTCCCCAAAGGCTGTGAATTCTAACCCAGCGTCTCTCAACTCCGCATTTGACGTTTGGGGATGAATTGTTGTTTGTTGTAGGGGGTGTCCTGTGCACTATAAAATGTTTGGCAGCACCTCTGTCTGCTACCCACTATATGCCAATAGCATCTGCTCCCCAGGTGTGACAACCAAAAATGCCTCCATCGTGTCAAATGTCCCTCCTACTGGTCTCACCTAAAATCTGCTTAAGGAATAGCTCAGTTCCCAAAACAGAGAAGATTCTGGTTCAGTTCAGAATTGCGTAGGTGATATGACCAGAGGTAAGAAAAGTTTGAAAGCGGTGAGGGGGTCACTGACAGGCTGGCATCGAAAAAAGACAGAGCATCCATTGCCGATGCCCACAGTAAGTGCTCCTGTGACTAAAAAGCCCCATAAAGCACACCCATAAAGCAACATGGCATGAAAGGAATCAAGAGTGATCTGCTCTGGAGGCCCCACAGTCATGCAAGGACACCACCATAGTGACTCATGTGGTTACTGCTGGCTTATTTAGATTTTTTTGAGCCTCTTAACAGTTCCAATGTGCTGCCCAAAATTCTTGCATTTGTAAGTGTACCAGCCTGAAGTCTGCAAATCCCCCCACCCCCACCTTGTAATGAGGGATTATTTTATTTGTTACAATAGCAAACACACTGACATCCTTGCTCTCCCAGAGCCCAGAGTCAGTTGAATGAGTTAGACTATTAAAACAAGAGACTGCAAGAGCAAGGTGGCTGATCCAGGCTTTAGTCTGCTCATTTGCCAAGTGGCAACAGTTCACAGTCATCCACCCTCACGGGGTTGCTGGGTCATCGTGGGCAGTTTTTGCGGATCTACCCTGAGGAAAAGACAGACCTAGACACGAGCAAGGCAGAAAGTGGAGGAAGAGACAGCAACTGAATCCTATTAGCACAAAGAAAAGGAAGCAGATGTTGCTGAAAGACAACCTCTCTTTCTGTCTTTATGGGCTCCTGGGTGAGTTAAATTTCATAATTTCAGTTGTGGGATGGAGACCATAAAATCAAAATGACTTAAACAAGATAGATGTTTATTTTGCTCTCACGTAAATATCTGAACTAGAATGGTCTCTCTGCTCCAGAAGTCACTGGGTCCAAGTACTTTTTCCCTTGTTGGTCTCCTATCTCCAGAACGTTGCCCTCATCTGCTTGGTACAAGATAGCTGTCTACATTGTCTGCATTCCAGCCTGCATGAAGGAAGAAGGGGGAAGGAGGGCACATCTATATCCTTCAAGGGCATGAGCCAGAAGTTGCTCCAATGATGTGCCAAAGCAAAATCCCACTGGTTCCAAGAGATGCTTGTGCATAAGTGTTTGTAACTCAACATGGTAGCTTGAAATCAGCTGTAGTAGGAATATTTATGCCACAGAAACTGGCAAACATGATAATCAGGGCATATTTTCCCCAAAGAGCTGGTTTTTAAACAATTACCAGCACAGCCTCACACTTTCCTGCTCACAATCCATTGGTGAGAGAACATAGTGACAAGGTCACTGCTTAGCTGCAAGGGAAGCTAAGAAATACAGCCTCCAGTTGTACAGTCATGTGCCCAGCTATAAACCTTATTGCTGGGGAATAAAGGTACAGTAGATACTGGTGGCAACTAGCAGGCTCTGCCCCCACACTAGTTGAGGGGATTATGTCCACGAGGAGGGGTCTGGATTCCACCTGCGGTGGGGCTAGGTTCAGGGACCTCTTCCAGGCAGACCACTTGAACAGCAGTCCAAATGACTCCTGGCAGGGTCCCACGCATGTAGTCCACTCTGGTCCATGGGAAGTACTCACAAATCCTGACCTGACACTTGCCAAACACAACCCCCACGCACTCAATGTCGCAATTCACACAGTTCTTCTGGGCTCTCTAGGCCTTGAAGCCCTTCCCACTGTGCAAGGTGAGGGCAGACATCTCCCACCACCTTGCTCAGGGTTCACCTACTGCAGCAACTTTCTATAAAACCCTCACCAAAATCTCCCTTTCTTCTCCAACTCACTCCAGAATGAAGAGTTTTTAGAGTCACAAAAGCAGTTCTCCAGATTCCCTTCAAAAGTACATATGTATCCTGAACTGCCTCAGCACTCACTTTAGTATTTGATCTCTATTTGATCTTGGTACTTCAGCTGAAGCCACCAATCTACCACCCTGCTCCTCTGCCACTGCTAGCAGCTCCCTGAGACTCAGCTACGGTGGGCAATTTTAAATACACAAATTCAAGGCCGGGGCATAACTGATGACCAGTTCAGGGGTAAATCTCTCCAAATCGACAGCCACCACAGTTCCCGGGTCTCCGTCTCGGAGGCTCTCCTTTCCAGGGAGCGAGGCTCAAGTCTATCCATGCACTGTGCAGGCTGCTTTCAGACCCAGGCAAGCAGGGCTCCTGCCCTGGGCTCCTCGGCGCCTACTTCAGATGGCTCTGCTCTGCCCTTCTCTGGCTATATCCTTGATCCCGGAATGAGGGGTCCCTAGATTCAACAGGACATGACCAACTGCGCATGACCCCCCTCTAGAGCACATTCTGGGTCCTGAACTCAGGAATTCCCAGAGCCCCCTTGTGGGGCTTGAGTGAGTTTCTTCCTTGGTTTTGTCCTCCAGTGACAAGATGAACCCCTGGTGTGTACCTCGACCTATGAGATGATCAAGGGTGGCTGTTTGGTCACTAAGCATGAACAGTGACTGGTGTGTCCACATGACTTTATGCAAAACCCCTCCTAGAGCAAGGGCCAAGCCAGGGTGGGAAGGGAACAGGGGTGGGCCATCGTTTTAGAGCTGGCTTGCCCTAGGCTGTTGCATTCCAGTGCGGAATTCCTAGGAGTGTGAGAATTCTAAATTTAAATCCAGCCTTCTACATCATTACAAAGGGGCGTTTGTCAAGGTAGAGGAGAAGAGCATATTTTACTTAACTTTGCTAGCTAGATTTATAATTTACACAGGCATAGGGTATGAGGACCTCCGTTCGTTCTCTTGCCCTAGGCCTCCAAATGTTAGGAGCGGCCCACCCGGAAGCTCCTTTCCTTCGGCCCCATGTTATTCAGACAAGAAAGCGGCATTTATGAAGCACCTCCGTCTCCAAGTAACTCAGCAATTAGACTGATAAGGCAAGAACCAGCATCTGGTTTATGCTTGCGCTAAAAGTGTTTACCTGTTGCATCTGCAAGAATATTTGCAAAGTATGAAGCAGGCTTGGCTCTACCTTGATGAAGATGTTGATAAAGCCAGCAGGGTCATTTGGGAGAAGAAGAGACAAGACAGAGTCAAGACACTGGGCAAAGGAGAGTTGAAGATCCGCTATTTAAATGTGCCTCTCATTGATGAAAAGTGTTCATTTTGGTATATAATCCACTAGAATCTTCTAAACAGAAACCTTAGACATCATCTAGTCCAACGGCTTCTGAGCTTTTTTTTTCCAACAAAATCAAAAAGATTTAGCAAAGTGAAATTCCAAAGCAGCCAAAAGTGATAAACAGATTTCTCCAACCATTTAAATCCTTACTGACTTTTGGAAAATACTTTATTACTTATAGATGTCCCTAACAGTCCTCCTCAGAGGCCTAGGCTCACAGAGCAGAGATGGAAAACCACTAACCTACTGGGGGCGGGGGCCTGATCAATACCCATCCTCCGCTTTTCTGCTAATAGACCTCCTGCCCCCTCAGGTCATGTAGTCTGGGTGGAAGAGGCCTCCCTATCCTCCCAGCCACTAGAGGACACACGACCTAGACCTGGCAATAATCACGTTCCAGCCCTCATCATCTCTGATTAGTTCAGAGATAGAAGATAACCAAAGTAGGGTCAAATTGTAGACCCACTTCCAAGACTTCTGCTTACGTGGCAGGGAAAGTATGGTTTCTTCCCTGTTAGGTCTTCTAAGAGGATAAGCAACTGGAGGGAAGCAGAGACACAGAGGCTGAGACCCCATCACCTGTGGGAGCCCCCGGGTCCAGCCACGCATGGAGGCAGAGCCACCCTGGACTTCTCACTTACACAAGCCAGTACCATTCCCTTCTTTACCTAGGCCACACTGGTTGGATTTTTATCATTTGCCAACAAGACAGTCCTGACTGGTCCAATCATCATGTTTTACACATGAAGATACCTAAATCTTCACAGAGAGGACACAAGCACTGTCCATGGCCACCAAGGTCCCAGTGGGGAGCCAGCACTAGGACCCAGCTCCCCACATACATGACAACTTGTACATTTTTTTAACCTTTCCATGTCCTTTATTATTTGCTAAGACTGACTCTGACTTTTGTGTGTGAATGAGAACTCTAGGTGGGGGAGAAACAACGGGAAGAAGTTTTCTGGAACTGAGCTAAAGGAAGCCAGCCCACACTCAGGAATAGACTAGCTTGCCAGGAAGGTGGAGGAGAGAGCCTGGGAAGGCCCATTGTCTGGATCAATCTCTTCTACCTTTTCTGCTGTCTGAAATTCCACCAATAAAGTTATCTTCCTCCTAGATTAAGCATTGCCTTCTTTTTCATACTTTTCTTTTAAAACGCTGGTCAGGAGCGATATCCTATACCCATAATTCCATATGGGAAGTTGACCAACCCTTTTTCCCAGGCCACAGAACCCCAGGGAAGTCTGAGATCTAATTTGTTAGGGGATAAGAGGTGCTACGATGGGAGCTCACAAAGCCCCGAACGAGAAGGCAAGGGCACAATGGGAGCAGAGAGAAGTGCTTTCTCTTCTCAAGTGACAGTTTGGTATCAGAGAGTCCCAAAGAAGCAATGAGGGACAAAGTGAGACAGACCTCAGTTCAAACTCTGTTCCAGTCAGTTCCATCTTCGATAATGGTAAGCAAATTATTTAACCTCTCTGAGCCCCCATTTCCTCATTTGTGAATTGAAAACACGAATACCTGTTTGACAATGAGGATAAAATGAGCATGTAAAGCATCCAGTGAGCAGCAAGTGTTTAATGAATGAATTCCCTTTGCTCAAAAGAAAAAAAGCCACCATCTCCACTATAGTGCATCACCTCCACAATTCTAGCCCTCTAAGTACACAACATATTATAAGTTTTGGGGGAAGGAGCTGGTACCCAACTAGCCTCGGTTCTGCACATCCCATGGATGCAGGAGCAGCCAGATTGGCCAGGGGCTCATGGCTGGGGCTGGTAATCACCGCCATTCTCATATTAGCAGCACATCTGCACACTCATCAGGCAGCAGGCCTTCCCTCCATCCCCACATGCAGCGGGGTTCCCAGCCACAGGCAAGGGTGCCCTGTGCCCATGAGTGCAGACAGGTGGCATACAAGGGCCCTAAGGCACAGGCAGGAAGGGGCTTGATAATGGTGATGTGGTAGCTTGAGGAACTGGGGCTCAGAAAGGTTGAGTCCTTTGTTGATTGTCACCCAGCACATACAGCCAGGTAGGGCTAAAAACAGACTTCTCTGTCCTTACCCAGGATCCTTTTCCCTGGTCATGCTGTCTGGAGTGCCATTTTTAATACTTCAAAATAATCATCTGGAGAGAACTTCTTATAGATAGGGCTGCTGGAATCACAAGTAGAAATAGGATGGATCAAGAAAAAATAAAAATAAAAGCCACAGAGCAGGCCAATACCAACTTCTCCCTTTTCAGGGCTCCCTCATTTCAGCCTGTTGGAGGGAGCCACAGAAAATGTCTCCCATGCTCAGGTATTAAGAATCTCATATGTTACCTGCCCCAACAATTTGCGTTTGAAAAGAAGAGCAGGAGCCAGTGCTTTGGCCAAATGACAGTGCTGGGAGGCTTCCAGGCATAGTCCCCTGCATCAGTACCTCCTGTTTCTGCCTATAGTCTAGGGCTGAGCACTCCTCCAAAACTCCTCTCCTATCTAGACAGCTCTGCGGCTGGGGCCAGAGCTGGGGCTGCAGGAACTGCAGCATGTTCAAAGATATGTCACCAGAATAATGGAATGCCCTAGCCGCGGGCCAGGCTGACCTCCCAAAGTATGTGTTTGGGAGTTTGCAGCTGGAGCCCAACTGCTTGAAGAGAGCCAGGCCCACCCGGATGCAGGCAGGGCAGCAGCCCGTCCCACCCCCACCTCTGGACCAGGAGCAGAGCAGTGTGTGGAGCCCGGGGTGGGAGAGCCTGACCTGGGCTAGGGACTGCAGTGGACACAGGGCTGCTCCATGTGGGACACCCCCATGACAACATGGGCAAACCCAGATCCTGAGTCAATAATGCCATCTGAGAGCAGGATGTGGGAGGTGTGGGGCCAGCCCCACAGACAGCGGGCAGGACAGATGGAGTAAGAAAGAACAAGTTGCCTTCCCAGGCCTCTCCGGGATCATGAGAAGAAGCCCCCAAGGCCCTGCTCCCTACCCCTCTCCTACCCCACTTTCTATCTCTCCACAAGATGAGTTCTCATGAAGTCTTTAAACACTCTGCTAAATAAAAGGGAATTGTTGTCCTAGGAAATGTTTTGATGGCTGGGTATTATGGGAAGTGGTGTTTTTAAGAAAGTAGGATTGAGCTATGTGGGTCTTTGGCCAATCTGACCTCTGTTTGGGACAGAGATTTGCTGATAGAAGTGACCTCAGGAGCCAAGGACCCTTGCCTGGCCCAGGTGGGCTGAGTGGGCTGAGAAGGACACCAGCCACCTCATAGCTCCACAGCTGCCCTTCCCCCCCTGGGGCTCTGGCAGCAGCACCTCATGGGCCTAACGTCGCACCAATACCACACAGCTCCTGGCTGCCACGAAGGCTATGTGCTCACTCACACCCTACCAAGGAGGCAGGAAAGGGGTAGCCTCAGAGTCATCAAGGGCCAACAGGAAGGAGGTGGGGCTAGTTTGGGTCACAGCCCAAACGCTGTGGCTCCGAGCTCCTGAGCTAACTTCTCTTCCCTCCCTGAGGTCCCCCAGGGTGTTCACCAGTCATTTAAAAGGCCAAGGCTGCAGAGGCTCCCAGTTCATGAGCCAACTAGGGGGCTCACCTGAAGATCCTCGATGTCTGAGTGGCCCTGCCCTGTCTCCAGGTCCAGTACCTCAGCTAAGTGCCAGAAAGGGCAGGGCTCTCAGATGCCCTCCCCAGGGTCCTGCAGAGCCTTTCACTTTCCTCTCTGCCCACCCACCTCTCCACCTGCCCCTTCTGCTGCACCAGACAAGAACTCATGCACCCAAAGCTCAGCACACCTACAAACCCACCTCCACACAAGAACAAAGACTGATGGACGCACTAACATGTCCCCACATACTCTCTTATACACTCACAGAGTTCCTCTCTCTCTAACGCTTATTTTCACACCCAAACACACTCACATCAATGTGCACTCATGCAAAGACACACAAATGTTTACACACTCACAGAGGCACGAAAACATTCCCACCCACAGTTATTTAAATACTTGCACAGAATCTCACATATGAACCCATGCACTCACACATATACACACTCACACACACATAAACATTCACAATGACTTATGCATACACATATACACGCATCCTCACATGTTAGTGTTTGGTCACATAAGATACCCGCCACTGGCTTCACTAGAGTCAGAAAGCGGCTGTGGAAGGCAGGAGCCACCAGCTCCTAGGCCCCAACTTGGTGATGGTCTTTCCTTCCATCCTGCCATGGTTGTTTCCCCAGGATTCCTCCTGCCCCCAGTGCAGATAGTCTGGACTCCTCTTTGCCACCCCACTCAATAAGCACGGTTATTTCTGCCCCTTCTCACCTTCGTCAAGCTGTTTCCCTTGCTTGAATGCCCTGCCCTCCCCACAGTGTCCTGTCTATCCAATTCCATTCAACCTGCAAGACCCCCAACACATCCCTGTCCCCAGGGAGCACTGCTGCCAGCACCAACCTCCTGGGAAGAGTGGTCACCCATGCAGGTGTGCCCTGAGCTCCATGGTCCCTGCCTGTTTCTTGGATATAAATCTTGTCTGACTCACGAGATAGCAAAGGCTAGAGGCCTGTATCTACCCCTACCTCTTGTGGCCCCAGAACACAATAATGTAGAACTGGCCCCTCATCTCATCTCAGCTCTGCCCAGGAGCACTGCCCCAGGCTCATTCAATTCCCAGTTGAAAGGCAACCACTCAAGGTTCAGGCATACCCAGGTTCAAATCCCAGTTCCACCATTTCTAATAGTGTAACTTAGGCAACCTCCCTTACATCTCATGGCTTCAGTTTCCTCATCGAAAGCAATAAGTACAATAACTTCTCCATTGCAGGCCTGGAATAAAGAAGTAGATATAAAGCATCTTGCACAATGGCTGGCACACAGTAGGTGTTCAACCTAACATGGTGCTCCTCCTCCCTTGCCCCTCTCAGTTTTCCTGGCCCATAATCCAAGGGGGCTTAACCCCCAAGATGGAGTAGTCCAGAGCAGGATTAGGGGGAGCTAGGGGCACCTGGCTTCAGCCCACACCCCCTTCCCAAGGCTGCATCTAGGTCTGCTCCCCTCATGTGGAGCCCCAGAGCTCTAGGACATCTTTGATTAATAAGAAGCAGAAAGATAAGGCTCATGGTAATTAATAAATCATTAGCAGCATTACTTTTCATCAGATAAGCCCATTAATTGTTCCCATTTCCTTACAAAAAGTCCAGGCCCGGGGGGCCCCTTGCAGTGAGTCGATTTTATGAGAAACCCAAGCTCATAAAGAGAAGCAGGTCCCCGGAGGGATGAGCAGCATCCACCTGCAGGGGCACCTGGGACAGTGTGTGCCAACCCACCCCTGTGCCCTTTGGGGGAGCAGGGAACAGAACCCGAAAAACAAACCCCACCTCCCAGGCAGGGCACTACAAGAACTCGGAGACTCCCAACCAAAGCTGGCATGCAGATTTTCTCTCTGGCACCAACACCAACTAATTACCAGGATCTGTTGTAGCCATACATTAAAAAAAACAAAAAACAAAAAACCCACAACCGAATTGAGAGGGGAAAAATGGTCCTCATTCATTAGCAATGCCTGGCAAGGGCACAGGACAGGCATAAGGGGAACACCTATCCATTCAGTCACTCATCCATTCATTCATGCATTCATTCATTTATTCATTCTGTAAGTGATTAGTGATTGTCACATGCTGAGGAAGGTGCTGGAGAAACTAAGTGGAGGAAAAAGAGGCATAATTCCTGCTCTCATGAACTTCATATTTGCCATCTCTAAAGTTCTATTCCTTTTCAGGGGAGGAAGCTGAAAGAAGGAAGGGGTTGCCCAAGACCATATCAAGGGTTAGTTGCATAACCAACTAAAGCTCCTTCATTGTCCCCTTCCCAGCCCCTCCTTCCCTCAAAGGAGCAGCAAAAATATCCTAGTTCCCTATTCCCCCCACCACACATACACACACACACACACACACACACACACACACACACACACAGATCTACTGCCCATTTCTCAGGCACCTGTCCCCAGTCTCTGTGAATGGCAGCACATTCTCATTCTCTTGAAGAAATGTTTTCAAACACCCACCACGTACTGAAGTGGGACACATAGGAACTACCCCTTAGAAGCTGGCTGGATGGTTAAACAGGAAAGACTTCCTTAAGGAATAATAATGACAAAGCAAAATGACTAGACAGAACAGAAAGCATGCCTTAATAAAGTACTCTGAGAGATTAAAGGTAAAAAGCACCCTTGCAAGCTGGGGAATCCAGGAAGGCTTTCTGAAGGAGGCGACGGTTAGGAAGGAATTGGAAAAAAGGTTTGGAAACAGATCTCGGAATACTTAAAAGACACTTCTTGGGAGTTAAAATTTGTCCCTTGGATTTTCACTTGTCTCCTCCAAAGGCATACTCAGAGGGTACCACTGGATAAACCTGGTTTATCTTCCTTTGGCATTAATCTTACTTATAGTCTTGAAAGAGAAAGGTTTTTAATTGGAGACTTCTTAAAAGTTTTGTCATACCTATACAGAAACAAATTTCAGGTAGATTAAAGAACTAAAAATTGAAATAAATAAAACTATAAAAAAAATACAGAATTATATTTATATATGCTTGGGATAAGAAAATTTTTCAAGTACAAAATTAAGATGCCCCAAAGGAAAGAACTAGTAGATATACCTACACAAAAATTTTAATTTCTCTAGAGCAAAAGACATCAAAAACAGAATTACATATAAATATTGGATGGGGAAAATATTTGTTTTTTATATATATTATATATACATAATATAAATTATATGTATAAAAAATAAACAAAGGATTGAGATCTCCAAAATATAAAGAGCTCCCAACATATTTACCAAAAAATATGAATGCACTTACTTGTAAAGATACATGTACCCATATGTTCACTGTAGCCTATTCGATAAAGCCAAGACATGGAAATAACCAAAGTGTCCATCTACAGATGATTAGATATGGGGGCTTCCGGCCAAGAGGGAGGCATAGGTAGATAGACTTTTTCTCCTTGCATAACCAAAAGAAGGACAAAAACAAATTTAAAAACAAAAAGTAACCAAAACTTCTAGAAAATTGAACTCTGTGGAAGTCTGACAACCAAGGAATTAAAGAAGGTTTCATCCAGACTGGTAGGAGAGACAGAGATGGGCAGCTCCAGCGGAGGGGACACGCAGCAAGCCTGTGGCTGGTGGAGCTGGGCGGGCAAGGCAGTGGCTGGCGGACCGGGTGGTCCCACATTTGTGTGCAGATAAACTGGGGAAAAGCAACTGGGGAACAGGAGAGGAGTGCAACCCAGGATTCCCGCACAGGAAAAGAAAGCCTCAAAACCTCTACCAGTAAAAACCTGCAGGAGTTGCAGCGGTAGGATAAACTGCCAGTCTCACAGGAGAGTTTGTTTGAGAGACCCACAGGGTCCTAGAATGTACACAAACCCACCCACCTGGGAATCAGCACCAGAAGGGCCCAATTTACTCGTGGGTAGCAAAGCAAGTGACTCAAAGCTGGACAAAAGCCAAGCAAGCAGCGTTGTTCCCTCTCTGACCCCTCTCCCACATACAGCACCACAAGGCAGTGACGTGGGTTGCCCTGCCCTGGTGAATACCTAAGGCTCTTCTCCTCAAATGTAATAGGTGCACCGAGACCAAAAAAAAAAAAAAAAAAAAAAAAAAAAAAAAAAAAAAAAAAAAAAAAAAAAAAAAAAAAAAAAAAAAAAAAAAAAAAAAAAAAAAAAAAAAAAAAAAAAAAAAAAAAAAAAAAAAAAAAAGGCCCAAACAAAAGAACAGATCAAAGCTCCAAAAATAGAACTAAGTGAGGAAGAGATAGCCAACCTAACAGATGCAGAGTTCAAAACACTGGTAATCTGGATGCTCACAGAAATGGTTGAGTATGGTCACAGAATGGAGGAAAAAGTGAAGGGTATGCAAAGTGAAATAAAGAAAAATATACAGGGAACCAACAGTGACGGGAAAGAAACCGGGACTCAAATCAACGATCTTGAGCAGAAAGAAGAAAGAAACATTCAACCAGAACAGAATGAAGAATCTAGAATTCAAAAAAATGAGGAGGGGCTGAGGAACTGCTGGGACAACTTTAAATGCTCCAACATCTGAATCATAGGGGTGCCAGAAGGAGAAGAGGAAGAGCAAGACACTGAAAACTTATTTGAAAAAATAATGAAGGAGAACTTCCCTAATCTGGTGAAGGAAACAGACTTCCAAGAAGTCCAGGAAGCTCAGAGAGTCCCAAAGAAGTTGGACCCAAGGAAACACACACCAAGGCACATCATTATTACATTACCAAGTTGAAAGATAAGGAGAGAATCTTCAAAGCAGCAAGAGAAAAGGAGACAGTTACCTACAAGGGAGTTCCCATAAGACTCTCAGCTGATTTCACAAAAGAAAACTTACAGGCAAGAAGGGGCTGGAAAGAAGTATTCAAAGTCATGGAACACAAGCACTTACATCCAAGAATACTCTATTTGGCAAGGTTATCATTTAGAATGGAGGGGCAGATAAAGTACTTCCAAGATAAAGTAAAGTTAAAGGAGTTCATCATCACCAGGCCCTTATTACGTGAAATGTTATAGGGACTAATCTAAGAAAAAGAGGATGATCAAAAATATGAACATTAAAATGACAACAAACTCACAACTATCAACAACTGAACCTAAAAAAACAAAAACAAAAACAAACTAAGCAAACAACTAGACCAGGAACAGAATCACAGAAATGGAGATCACATGGAGGGTTATCAGAGGGGTGGGAGAGGGTGCAGAATGGGGGAAAATGTACAGGGAATAAGAAACATAATTTGTAGGTACAAAATAGACAGGGGGAGGTTAAGAATAGTATAGGAAAGGGAGAAGTGAAAGAACTTATATGTACAACCCAGGGACATGAACTAAGTAGGGAGGGTGATGCTGGTGGGAAGTGGGGTGCAGGGCAGAGGGGAATAAAGGGGAGAAAAAAGTGGGACAACTGTAATAGCATAATCAATAAAATATATTTTTAAAATAAATAAAAAACAAAAAACAGATGATTAGATATAGATGTGGAACATATATTCAATGGAATACTATTAATCCATTAAAAAGATAAAATATTGCCATGTCTGGCAATATGAATGGATCTGAGAGTATTATCCTAAGTAACATAAGATGGAAAAGGACAAAAAAATATGATTTCACTCATATGTAGAACATAAAACAAAAAGTAACAAACTGACAAAACAAAACAAAACAAAACTCATAGGTATAGACAACAGAGCAGTGATTACCAGAAGGGAAGGGGGTAGGGAGGGCAAAGGGGGTAAAGTGGGTCAAATATAGCAAAGGAAGAAAACCAGACTTTGGGTGATAAGTACGTAACAGACTATACAGATGTCGAGTTATAATGTTGTACACCTGAAAATTACATGATGTTATTAATGAATGTTACTCCAATAAATTCAATTTAAAAAGAGTTCCCACCCTGGCTGGTGTGGCTCAGTGGATTGAGTGCCAGCCTGTGAACCGAGGGGTCACCAGTTCAGTTCCCAGTCAGGGTACATGCCTGTGTTGTGGGCCAGGTCTGCAACTGAGGAAGTGAAAGAGGCAACCAATAGATGTATCTCTCGCATGTCAATGTTTCCCTCCCTTTCTTTCTCCTTCCATTCCCCTCTCTCTAAAGATAATGAATAAAGTCTTTTTTTAAAAAATTTTTAATGAGTTCCCAACTACAAAAAAATCAACAGGCAATTCAAAACACAAACAGCTAAAAATCCAGTGTTTCTAAACTTCAACACTATTGATATGAGGCCAACAATTCTTTCTACATACTGCATGTCAATAGTACCTGCCCCTCTCAGGTTGTAAGAATTAAAAATGTTTCCAGATATTGCCAAATGCCCTGTAGGGTGCATAATCATTTCAATTGCCAATTGAGGATCACTACTAACTAGCATATGAAAATAGGCTCAGCCTTCTGAATAAACTGATAATTGTAAATTAATAACACAGTAAAATGTCATTTTTCTCTTATCAGACTGGGAAGATTTTAAACTTTGATAACAACCACAAATGTCAAAGGTCTGGGAAGAATGAAGTCCTCGTTCTTTTTTGGTGGGACCATAAACAGAGACAACTACTTTAGAAGACAATCTGGCAGCATCTATCATTTTTTTAAATCTGCAAGCACACTGACCCAGCAATTTCATTTTTGGACTCTATCCCACAGAACTATTCACAAAAGTGCAAAAAGACATACACACAAAGAATGTTCACTGGGGGCATTTTTGTAGTAGTAAAAATTTGGAAACAACTGTAAATGAGTAAAGAAATGGTTAAATTATGATACATTGATAAAAATCAGACAATAAAAGAGTTGCCAAGACATACAGCTGAGTAAAAAATAAAATAAAAAAAGAAAGTAGCAAAATAATATGATCCTATTTTTTAGGTTAAAATGACATATTTGCATATGTTTCTAGGCGCCATTAAAAAAAGAAATAGAAAGATCTGGAAAAATAAATAGCGAATTATTTATGCTGGTTAATCCTAAGAAGTGGGATGAGGGGTTGAGGGTAATAAGTGTAGGGAGAGAAAAAAATTTCATTTCACGCTTTATAGAGTTCTGTAATGTTTGAATTTTAACAGTTAGCACGTATTATTTTTAAGTTTTTTAAATGTGTTTTAAGCAATTTCCAAAATCTAAAGGGTTTTGATTATATGCTCAGATAAAACCAGCCAAATCCCACTGATCCATGTTGATCTGTGTCATTTTTCACAAAGGCTACATAATAGCAAAGCTGTATGTGCAGTGAGAGTTAAAAAAATTCAGTTGTCTTGTTATGAAGAAAGCTGATGCCTTCTAGTTAATGGAGAACCGAGTGCACTATTGTAGCAAAAACAGATTTGGCCAGTGTCTCAGACACGGGCCAGGGCTGAGCAGGACATATGTTTTCTCAGCAATTCTTTGAAATGTTCCAGAAAAAGGAGTTTGCCAACTTAGAAACCAGTTTTATTTTCACTTTGACGACAGAAAGAAAAAAAAAAACCCACGGACCTCCCAAATCTGTTCAGCTGCCTACTATTGTTCCTCTTGATCACATATTCTGTTTACAAACATCACTGGGCATCTTTCCACTTCCCACCACAGCGAATTTTCCCCAAACACAAAGAAGCCAGAAGTTTGGGGGTTTGGATTATTTTTTATTTCTTTTTTTAAAGTATAGCAATTTAAAAGTTTTTGTTTTCAACTTAAAACATGCACCAGTGGTTAAAAATAGGAGATCTGAAAGCATAAGCTTGTGACCAGTGAAAATATGAAGTGACTGAGGCAAATTCATAATAGCAATGAGTCACAGGGTCTTGACAGATGTGCTACGGACCTTGAGGCCCACCACGTGACCACGACAGCTAGCAGGGCCAGAGCTCCTCCCCAACCACATCTAGTGAGGTGGTAGTGAGCCACTCCCTACAATACCCAACAGTGAGCTGAGGAGAGTTTTTAGTGAAGTTTTACTTTAGTGGAGTTACAGATGAACACACGAAATAATGGAATCAGCCATCTCTATTGCAATGACATTGAAAAAGCCAAGTACACAATTTCAAAGAAAAAACATTACAAAATAACACGAAAACATAAATTAGAGAAGGCTAAGAGCAATATAATGAAAAGCACAATCAATAAAGTAAATCAAAGAGTCTCCTAAAGATTTCTTTAATCTGCCCTGGCTGGTGTAGCTCAGTGGATTGAGTGTCAGCCTGCGAGCCAAAGCACTGCTGGTTCGATCCACAGCCAGGGCACATGCCTGGGTTGTGGACTTGGTCCCCAGTAGGGGGCACATGAGAGGCAACCACACATTGGTGTTCCTCTCTATCTCTTTCTCCTTCCTTTCCCCTCTCTCTAAAAATAAATGAATAAAATCTTGAAAAAGAAAAAAAAATCCCCTTGATTAAAAAAACAAAAAGATTTCTTTAATCTGTTTTCAAAATGCCTTAGAAATTGTAGCTTGAGTCCTGGGAGCAAAGTCAATGGAGTGTCTCACTGGAGATAGGATCACATCTCTATTTGCATCAAAAAGAGGCTTCTGATTTGGAAAAAGGTGTCCTCACAGGACCACACAGTCTCCCAATGTGTTTTAGTGGGTTCAAAAAGACACTTGAATGACTTATGAGAGACTATGGTTATGAAAACACAGATATTAATGATTTGGCCCTTTTATCAGTCTTTGTTCACCATAACTTTAATGAGTATCTGTGAAGACGAGTCAATTTCTAAAGTGGTTGATGGTAAAATAACAGGGGAAGATATTTTCAACAAGGCGTTTTGATCTGAAAAGGTTAGTATCATTTGGAAACAAGGAGCTCAGAACCCTGAACAGGTGAGCCAATTCTCTGATAGGCAAAATGGCAGAAAACGGTGGCCCCATGGACCACTGAACACATGACACGTGACACCTGCATCACACTTGGAGCATACTTTTGAAAGATCTGCTCTTGAGTTCTAAGTGGCAGGCTCTTCATCGAATTTTAGTATGGAGAACTTAGCAGTTTGAATACTTGTCTCTTAGGGTCACTTTACAATACAATGAAAAGTTGTTTTGAGAGCTTGCTTTACCACACAAATGCGTGCTGGCTTAATAGGAAGAGGATGCTGGTTTAGGTTTTCAAACTTGAAGTTGATGTTTTTCATAGAAGAAAATGTCAACTGTGTCATGACTAAGGGCAAAAAATTCATCAAGGTGAATAAAGTCTTTGTTCACTGAAGTGTCATCGAGGGGCTCTCAGAGATGTTATATTTAGAATATTTTTCCAAGGCTTAATACTCTTTTTAAAATTTATTTATCTTTTATTGTATTTTTTAAGGCTTAATACTCTTAATCAACAACTGCAAGGCAAAGCTGAGAAATGATTTTACTGCCATGACCGCTGCCATAAAAACGCAGTTACAGAGTTGGATGAAGAGGGTTGATCAGTGAACTGTGTGTAACTGAACCTCTTGGTTCATTTGCATGTGTCAGTTCTCTGTAATTCAGCTGATGTTTACAAAACTGTCAGATTTATTGCAACAGCATTCTATCCATTAATCAATAAAGCATATGAAAATTGTTTTTTCTTTCCTGATAACAATAATTTAAAATATTAATTTATACTTTATTGTGCACATTATTCAGAAATGTATTCTTTTTTTATTTAAAAAATATTTATTTTATTTTTTTTATTGTTATTCAAGTACAGTTGTCTCCATTTTCCCGCCACCACTTTCCCCTGCCCCATCCATCCCCACCTCCCACCCTTGATCCTACACCCCTTTGGCTTTGTCCATGTGTCCTTTATACATGTTCCTTGACAACCCCTCCCCTTCTTTCTGCCATTATTAATTCATACTTTTGACACAACCCCATTAGTCTTCAGTGCCTGCCTTCTTTCTGATATGGTAAGATGAGCTGAGATCATCTGGTGCACTTCCTGCCCCAGACCTGGCATCAACCGTTACTCCAAGAGAACATGGCCCCTCTTTAGGAGATTCTTTAGGGAATCTTACTCTTGTGTCCTTCATTTGTCCATTCCTGCAGTGTGCAGGCATTCCTGAACACTGTATGCAAAACAGACTATTGTCATGGAAATGGCATTTTCCCCAGAAACAACATTAGAATTAGGGTAGGATCCTGAGCTAGAAGCAGGAACTAAAGACAAGAAACCAAAGACCAATAATGAGTTGGAAAAAACCAGACGGGACAACCTTAGGCACATAAAGTTGTGGATACAATAATCGCCCCTGGTCTCAAACTCGGTTACCAGTCAACACGTGGGTAAAGCCACTCAGAAGTGGGTGGGGCCAACAGCAGTGCTATTAAAGGGGGTTGTCCATAATGTGGGGGCTCTGGGATGGGAAAAGAAGCCTTGAGAGGGAGAAATTGAGGACGAATAATAGGAAAGCCAGTTTCCCACTGCAGAGATCAAACATGGTGACTGGTGCAGGGGCTTTAATGTGAAGCAGACCTAAAACATCCCATCCCCACCCCTCCCAGCTATGTGACCTCAGGAAGCAGTTCCTCTTCCTAGAATTCTGAGTTCCTGGATGGTCAAATGGAGATAATCATGCCTGGCAGGAAGTTAGAAAGATTTGATGAGATAATTGGCATCTCAAACATAACATGTCCAAAGTAACCCCAAACTTGCTACTTCCATAGTCTTTTCATCTTAGTGAATGACCGCTCCATTCTTTGACTTGGCTCAGGCCAAAAATCTTAGAATCATTAAATCCCATTGGCTCCGTATCAGATTCTAACCACTTTGCTAACCTCTATCACCACCACACTGGCACAAGCCACACATCACTCTCACCTGGATCATTACAAGTGTGCCCACCAGGCCTTCCTCCTTCTGCCCTTGACAGCTACAGTGTGAATCCACACAGCAGCACATAAATCCCACCAAATCACTCAAAACCCCTCCAGTGTTTCCATTACACAACAAAGCCCTACCCTTGAACTACAAGGCTCTAGAGTATCTGGCTCCTCCTAACCCTCTGACATTGTAAAGGTCCAAAGGATGTGGGTGTGAAACAGGGATCTGGGTGTGAACCATCTGCTACCCCAGTGAGAGGAAACAGAAGGCAGGCAGGTGGCCCAGCCAGAGCCAGAAGAGCTCTGAGCATCGTCCCTTCCTCTCCTCTACCTAACAACAGAGCTCATGAAAGGACCTTCTCAAGAACTCTCCATGACCTCTTCAGTCTTCCCAAAGCCTTGGTCCTAGCTTCTGTCCAGGGAAAACTCTGCTTGTCTGTCATCTAGTGTTCAAACAAGCTGGCAATTCACAGTCCCTTTGCAGTTAGGCCCCACACATCCCATACTCCGGACCTCTGCCCAAGTGAGCTTTCTAATGCTAAAGTATTTTCTCAAAGAGAATAGATTCATTTATACCCTCGACTTCATTTTTTTTTTTTTTGACTACTGTATGCCAGATAACCGCTGGCCACCTCAGAGCAGGAGGTGCCTCCTAAGTAAAGGGGATAAGCTGTGTGAACGTGAGAAGGTTAGGTAAAGTTTCTGTGCCTTGTCTTATCTACACAATTGCATCCTTCCCCCAGGAAGGTCACAGTACACCACAGCTCTTTGCAGAACAAGGTGCCAGGATAAATCAGTCACTTAATGAGTCCATGAGGATAGGGTGGTCATTCTTTCAGAGTATATAGTATATACCCAGGAAAAAAGATTTCAATTATTTAATACAATTCTGCAGTTATTCAGTGTTCAGTACTATGGGCTTCCTGGCACTTTCCTGAAACCCATGAAGGATACAGAGTGAATCAGACTCTGTCTTACCTTCAAGAAGCTGACAGTTGACAGGGGCAGACACAGCAAGCCTGTAAAATGCCTGTAAGAACGGGCTATAATTGATGGATGAACCAGCCTTGCTGGCACTCGGGGAAGGGATCGCTTAACTCTGCTCAGAGAAGTCAAAAGGGACCTCTCTAGAAGAGGATATTTGAGCTGAGCCTGGAAAGATGAACCCACTTGCCTCTCCCTCCTGAGAGAAGAGCGTGGATGATGGCAGGGCAATGGGGAACCGGGAGCAGAGAGGCGAAAAGCTGAGGGCGAGGAGGAGCAGAGTGAGGCTGAAATTCCAGGCTCAGCTGGACCAGGGAGAGCTTGGGGTCAGGGGGCGGGATGCGCTGAGGAATTTGCGCATCAGTCCGAAGCTGCCAGGAGCCCTGAAGAGGTTCGAGCAAGGGTGGTTTGCAAGGAAATGGTAGTGCTGCACAACAGTTAAGACCACAGACTTCGGATGGGACAGACTGGGGTTCAAGTCTCAGCCCTTGTCACCTACAAGCTGTGTGAACATGGGAAAGTTACTCCGTGCCTTACTTATCATATCTGTAAAATGGGCATAACAATAATACTTACCTCAAAGGGTTATGGTAAGGATTAGAGTTAATTCTTATAAAGTGTTTAGAACCCTGCCTGGCACATAGTATGCACTTAATAAACTTTAGTATCAGCATCAGCAATATCGCTCCTTTAATTATCTGTATTTCCTACTACACTGTCAGCCCATAAGGACAGGAAACTTCATCTTTCTTATCTCCAGGCCCAATGTGCAGCAAAAGGCCTGGTGCATAGTAGGTGTTCAGTTAATGCCTGCTGAATGAAATAACTGGCAGACTGAATGGGCCGGTCCTCCTCTGGCACAGGGCTTCTCAATGCCCCAAGGGCATAACCTGCTGTTTTGCCTGGAGGCTGGGAAGCAAGCCCAGTTGAGGCTATCTCAAGGTTTCAAGGTTACCCACTCCTCCGCAGGCTTGCTTAGCTGCAGACACACTTATGCCCACTCGGGCCTGCCTACCCCAGGCCTTCATCTGAGCCTAGAATGTTTGTCCCTCAGAGGCTTCACTGTCCATCCTGCTGCCATCCAACCTCCTTACCAAGGGGGTCTAAAAATACCATGTCCTTCCCCAGGGAACTTCTGCTTTCCAACAATTCTCAATTCCTTTGCAGTCAGGCCCCCTCTAGCCCATTCTCCCCACCTCTGCCCAAGTGAACCTTCCACATTCACTGGCAAAATGAATGGATGGATGAATGAATGAATGAATGAATGGTAGGATCCCTGTGCCCTAGTGATCCTGGCATGCAGTAGGGGTGCAGTGAATGTTTCTTGTGTGAACACATGAATAAGGCCTCTCTCCGCTGGCCTTTTGTTTTCATTTATTTCAGCACCAGCCCCTCCCAATACACACACACACACACACACACACACACACACACACACACACAGAGTGTTTCTAGCCCTCTCCTTCCACTTTTTGTAAAACAGCCACTTGATCAGTATTGATGCATTAGACTAAAAAGAATATATTCAAATTTATAAAGTTTCCAGAACTTCTTCTAAAAAACAACAACAAAAAAAAACCTGACCAAGAATTGGTAAGTGGTCCCATGAACTGCCTCCCAGGTATAGCCGATGAACAAACATTTTTTCTGGGGAGACCCAGGTGCCCCTGCCTGCTTCCCCACCCCACTCTGTGCATGTGAGGCCCCAGCCCAGCCTCCCTTCCCTGGCATTGAGTGAACACCTGTGACTGGGCTGTAATCCCAGGTAAGCCACCACACACAGCCCAGCACCAGCCCCCCATCCTGGTCACAGGGACTTGAATAGCCAGGTGCACCTGTGGGCCAGCCCGCCACTGATCCATGGGCGGCGCCCAACGGGACTGAGGCCTCAGCTTTTGAAGCGCTGACAGGGCTGCACTGCTGAGCCTGACCCCTGACCTACAGGTGGGCACAGCCATTGTCCCCACAGGTCCCAACTACTGTCTGTCCTGCTGCAGGGACCCGTGAAGGTATCCATTTCAGGTCGGTGCAAAGCAAAACAAACAGAAGGGCCAAGGGGCAGGGGTTTGTGTGGAAGGCTTTGCTGGGGGGGAGGCTGTTGTTGCAAGTACAGGTATAATCCGAGTCAGGCAGACCCCACCAGCCAGCGGGGCTCCACCTGCCACGAGGCTGTTTATAAACACATGGCTGAGCTGGATCTCCAGAACAAGAGGCTCTGGAAGATAGGGGCTCCATGGGGACTGAAAGATACTTCCATATGACAAGGCAGCACTTTCCACTTTCTGAGCCTGTGGAGTAAGAGAAATGAGACGGAGAGTCATATTGGTCCCCGCCATAGACAAAGCTGAGGCCAGGCCTCACACATAATACAACATAACACAGGCAGGGCAAGAAAAAGATTGCAGAGCGCGGAAGCTGTAGACCACAATAGCACTATCAGACCACTTGCCATTAGCAGAGATTGAGTCAACTGCAGTCATAACATTCCTGGTAATTGTCAGTGTGCTACTGGCAAACAGGAGAGTACTTGTAAACAGTGGTTTTAGGTCCCTGGCTGGTGTGGCTTAGTGGTTTGAGTGCTGGTCTGAAGACCGTAGGGTTGCTGGTTCGATTCCCAGTCAGGGCACCTGCCTGGGTTGTAGGCTAGGTCCCCAGTAGGCAATCGCACATTGATGTTTCTCTCCCTCTCTTTCTCCCTCCTTTCCCTTCTCTCTAAAAATAAATAAATAAAGTCTTTTTTGTGTTATATAGTAGAATAGGCACAGACCTAGATCTAGATTTGAATTCCAGTTCAGCTACAAACTAACTGTGTGAACTCAGACAATCAACTTCACATCCCTGAGTCTCAATTAATTCACCTGCAAAACAGGCATGGTAAAGCCCAGCTTGTAGGGATGTTGGGAGCATGAAATTTGTGCAAAATCCCCTGGCTCCACCTCTGGCTTCTCACTTCCTACAGTCCATCTGGCTTAGCCAGACAAATAGGTATTTCTAAAATAGTGGGACTTTTAAAACATTTTTAGTGTTAAATGTAACTTGCATTTTTAAAATGCTTAAAGTACCAATATATGACCTAACAAATTACTACAAAGTGAATATCTATGTGCTCCTCACTCAAACAAAAAATTTAACATTGCCTGGACTCCAGAAGCCACCACAGATCACTTTTCAATCATAGCCCTTCCTTTTTTTTCACCCTAACAGTATTAATATATGTAATCGCACAGTCTGTATGGCTTCTAAAGATCATTTTATATGTTTTTAATTGATTCTGGCTGTTATATGTAACTTAAGTCATTTTCATTGTTGTATGATATTCCAGTATATGAATAATCCATACATTTATACAGCTGTTAATAAGCATTCTTATATTTATCCCAGAGCACAGTGAAAGGATACTACATACTATTGAAACATTTCTGGCTACCCAATATACAGGTGTTTTTCCCACACCAACCAATTCTCCAACACTGGCTGAGTATTCTATGATTCAATTTAATCTTGGCATTATCTACCTGGAGTTAGCGTCAGGTCCCACAAGCTAAGGGTTCAGTCCCATAAGACTGCCCCCAATTCAGATGCCAGTTGCAAATAGTGGGTCCCCAGATTACTCATGCTTATGTCCAACTTGGCTACAAATCAAAGGTTTCCAAGACTGCTCCTCGGGTTTAATAATTCGTTATACCAGCCCACAGAACTCAGGGTTTACCAGTTTACCATAATAAAGAGTATGATAAAGACACAGATGAACAGCCACAGGAAGAGATACACAGGGTAAAGTCCAGGAGGGTCCCGCACAGGAGTTTCGGTCCCTGCAAAGTGGATTGTGCCACCCTCCTGGCATGTGGATGTGTTTACCACCCTGGAAGTTCTCCAAATCTGTAGTTCAGGGATTTTATGGGGGCTTCCTCATGTGGGCACGATTATTAACTCAATCTCCAGTCCCTCTCCTCACCCCAGAGGATGGGTATAGGGGGTAGAGCTGAAAGTTCTAAGCTCTACCCCACACCCCCAAATCATGGTTTGGTCTTTCTGGCAACCAGCCCCCTTCCAGGAGTCCACCAGGAATCACCTCATTAGAATAAAAGATGCTCCTGTCACCCAGGAAATACCAAGGGACTTAGGAGCTCTGTATCAGGAATAGGGGTCAAAGACCAAATATTAGAATAAAAGATGTTCCTCACACCTTTATTGTTTAAAAAATTAAAAAGGTTTTAGGAGCTCTGGTCTGGATCCAGAGATGAAGACCAAAATACATATTTATTGTATCACAGTATCACACACAGCTATACATTTATTTTGGGTGTATCTCTGGGAAAAGAATTGATGTGAAGTAAAAGTCAAATTTCTTCTTTTTTCAGTATAGATACTCAATTTTCCCAGTACCATGTATCATGAAGAGAACTTTCTCCACTGCTCTGTAGTATCACCTTTATCATAAATCAACGTCCACGTAGGCAAGGTCTCAAATATCTTCTATCACTGTAAGTCTATCCTTGTGCCAGTACCACATTGTTTTAATATCCATAGCTCTATAATAAGTCTCGAGGAAGCACTACATACTTGTCTTTTCCTCCAAGATTGTCTTTGTTGCTCTAGTCTTTTAGCATTTCCATATAAATTTTAGAACCACAAAAGTAAAACAGTGGGACTTTTATTGGAATGGTATTACATCTATAGATCACTTTGAGAACTGATATCTTTATAATTTAGTCTTCCAATCTATGAACACTGTATATCTTCTCTATTTTGAATTTCTTTGTTTTCTTTCAATAATATCTTACAGTTTTTCTCCATAGATGTTTTGTATATGTTTTGTTAGATTTATTTTTAGGTATTTGATATATCTTTATACATTTAAAGTAGTATCTTTTTACATTTTAATTTTATTTGTTACCAGTATATAGAAACATGATTAATTTTTGTATATTGTCTTTGTGGGCAGCTAAACTCTCTTATTATTATGTTATCTTTATATGTGGGGGGGGGAGGGTGAATGGATTGAGAAAAAAAGAAAAAGAGAGGAAAAACTCATGGACAGAGACAACAGTGTAGTGATTCCCAGGGCTGGGCTGCGGGGTGGGGGGCGTGGGAGGAGGAGAGGGAGGGTGAATGGTGATGGACGGAGAATTGGCTCGGGGTGGTGAACACATAATACAATATACAGATGATGTGCTGTAGAATTGTGCACCTGAAACCTGTATAAACTTGTTAACCAGTATCACCACAATAAATTCAATAAAGAGGAAAAACTAATTTAAAAAATTTTACCTACAGGTTCTTTTGGATATTCCACATACAATCTCATCCTCTTTAGATACTGGGAGTTCTGTTTTTTCCTTTCATACAGTCTATGTTCTTACCCTACTGTTCTGGCTGGGACTTCCAAGACACTGTTGACTAGAAGTGAAGAGAGTGGACATCTTTGTCTTCTTCCTGATCTTTGGGGAAAGGGGATGAAAGGATTCAATATTTCACCATTAAGCGTGGTGTTGATTACGGAGTTTGTATGGATGCCTCTTAGTTTGCTGATAGTTTTTTAAATCATAAATGGAATTTTAGCAAATGCTTTCTCTGTATTTCTTGAGATGATCATGTGTTTTTCCTCCTTTCTGTCAATTTGGCGAATTACACGACTGTCTTTCAAATTTTAAACTAATTTTCATTTTTTAGAATAAATCCAACTCTAGCAAGATGTTTTATGTTTGTTATATATTACTGGACTCAGTTTGCTAATACTATGTTTTATACTTTTAATTTATAATTATCAATAGAGTTAGCCTGTTATTTTCGTTTTTCAAGCTGTCTGTGTTAGGTTTCTCCATCAAGGTTATGCTAGCCTCATTAAAATTAGTTGGGGAATCCAGTCTTTTTCTATATTCTGAAATAGCTTGTGTAAGATCAATGTAATTTCTTGCTTAAAGTTTTGGTAGAAGATACCTGTGGTATTTTTTGTGGAAATTTTTTTGGATTTTTAATTTTTATTTATTAATTATAAGACTATTAGAATTTCTATTTCTTATATCCATTTTGGAAAGTTGTGTTTTTATCAGAATTTGTACATTCTATTTAAACTTTCAAATAACTTCATCAAAAAGCTGTTCATGATATCCTCCCTCCTTTTTCTTCCCTAAGTCTGTGGCTCTGAAGTTGATGTCCTCTTTTTCATTCCCTAACATTATTTATATCCACCTCCTTAAATACTAGTGTATTATCAATTTTATTAGTCCTTTTCAATAAGCCAAATTTGGTTTTGCCAATCCCTTCTATTTTATATTTGGTTTCTCTTTCATTAATTTCTAATCTTTACTATACATACAAGCTTTTCCTCCTACTTCCTTGAGTTTATTTTGTTGCTGCTGTTAATGACAATGTTTTCCTAATTTCTTTGTGTGTGTGTGTTTTGGTTTTTTTTATTGAGATAGAGGCTAAGTTCCTTAATGTCATTCTTTATATGCTTCAAAGGTTATACATTTTTCTATAAATATATGTCTAACTGCCCTCCACAAGTACTGTTATTCAATTAAAGATATTTTGTTTAATTTCCATTGTGGATTTTATTTTGTTTAGGATAACATTATTTAATTCTCAAATATAGTTATCCTTTTGCTATTGATTTATAGCTTAATTGCACAAATTTCTTATTTGTACTTAAAAATAATGTGTATTCTGAAAATGCTGGGCATAGTATTTTATTAAAACACTGCTTTCATAACTTCATTTTACTTCTGAGAAACCTCCAAATAGTGCCATGGCCTCTTGCTCACATCCATGTTCAAAGGGTACTCCAAAAGGTCACATCCATGTTCAAAGGCTACTCCAATAGGTCACATCCATGTTCAAAGGCTACTCCAATAGGTCATAATGTAACTTGTCTGGGTCACATAACCACCAAATGTGAGTCAGATCCAGGTTCCAAATCACATCCGCATTCTTTTCCCCAGGCTGTTTGGTGGGAAAACTTTTAGAGAGACAGTAAGTTTCATAACCAAAGGATCTATTATAGTCAAGTAAATTTTGGAAATGCTTCAAGAAATCAAGTAAGTTTTTTCACTGTAGGACTCCACGCTACATGGATCTCCAAGATGGGAGCTCTAGTACAGTTGTCCAAAATTACTTCGTATGGCAACACCTTTCTTTCACATGACCCCAGCTCTACAGCGCTCCCTGTAGATGCATGCATGCATATGCATGTGTATTTGTGTGTGCACACTGCATTGTTATGCATGGTAGTACCACCCATGCTAATTCCTACTTCAGCTTTCTGACAATCAGATTAATATAATTCAGTTAATCAGTTCAATACATAATCTGATGATGATGTGTATTTGTGGAATTAAAAACATGGGGGTCAGAGAAAAGGTGAGTGTGGTTATAAGAGGGCAACATGAGGGATCCTTATGATGCTGGAGCTGTTCAAAGGTAAATATGAACCTACTCAGGTGAGAAAACTGTACCGAACATGCCCTGGTTGGTGTGGTTTAGTGGGTTGGGCGTTGTCCTGCAAACCCAAAGGTTGCCTGTTTGAGGCCCGGTGCCCAGTTAGGGGTGTGCAAGAAGCAACCCATTGATGTTTCTTTCATACATCGATGTTTCTCTCCCTCTCTCTGTCTCCTTTGCCTTCACTTTAAAAATAAATAAATAAAATCTTTTTAAAAAATTGTATAGAACTTAAAATGTACAAACGAATACAAATAAAACAGGAAATCTGAATAGTATTAACGGATTGTACAAGTGTCAATATCCTCACTGTGATACTATATTACAGTTTTGTAAAATGTTACTGTTGGGGAAACTGGACAATGTATAAAAGGAATCATGCCATATTATTTCCTACAACTGCATGTAAATCTATAATTATCTCCAAAAATTCCCATTAAAAAGTGAAAAAAATAAATTATACTCTCAACTTCAAAAAGAAAACTAAGAGTTATACAAAGTATTTTCCAAAATTCCCATCAAGAATGGCTAGATATTTTGGTGCTTTTAGGAATGAGCTTCGTTTCTCTAGGAAATAACCACTTACGTAGAATGCATTTTGCCCTATTGACAATGGTGGAAACACGAAGTGTCCATGTAATGTTGCAGCTAGCACTGGTCCCAAGCAGCTCCTGCTCAGGAAACAGGCCAAGGAAGACAATGCAAAAATATCCGGAGCCTGAGCATGAGGAAGAGCAAACTCCTAAAACCGCAGAGTGCTTTCCCTGTGGCCCGTGATTTTGTTCGTCTGTTGTCTACTTGTCTAACCTTTTTTTCAAGATTATAGCTTAGTGGATAAGAACCCAGGCTCAGAATCAGACATACATAGGCTCAAAGCCCAGCTCCGCCACCTACAAATTACATGCTCTTAGACAATCACTGTCCCCAATTTTTTCATCCGCAAAACAGGGACCATGATAGTTCATACACCACTGGGCTGTTGCAAGGAGCGAATAGGAGTGAATGAAAGTATGCACTAAACCACTTAGCCCAGTGCCTGATCCAGTGCGTTCTTATTTAAAATAGACATTTTTATGACTAGAAATCAAAATGGCACTTTTGACAATGAATACAACCAAGTATAGGAGAATGTACAGAATAATATAATTATAAAATAAAAGTAAACAAACAATTTTGTATTTTTCTAGTAAAATATAAAGCTGGTTCAAGACAATGTAAAAGACATTAATAGACCAATACCCATAGATGATACAGAAAAAATAGTCAATGATCTACCCTAAAATAAGTCCAGGTTAAGATAGGATGTAAGGCAAATTGTACTAGGCCTTCAGTAAACATTATTCTCAGGCTACGTGAGTAACAAATGGAGCATGGTCAAAAAAAAAAAAAAAGAAAGAAAAGTTTCTCGGACCCTTCTACAAGGCTAGTTTTAACCTTTATTACAAATCTGCCCTCCCACACACACACACACACACACAACAGGTCAAGCACACTTTTGAATATAGAAGCAGAAATCCCCAATAATATATTATCACATAGACTTTGGTGGAGTATTAAGAGAATAATAAGTAAAGGACTCTTGGTAAGCATATAGCTGAGAATCTGATTCACCACTATCTTTCCCAGGGCCCTGGGCATCAGCTTCTTTGTTTACAGAAGAAATGGAGAGTATCAGTTAATCCAACTAGTCAGTTCAACTGAGTGGTCAGTTAAGTGAAGGTCTGTCAAGACAGATTTACTGTGTGGGTGTGTGTACAGTTGGGAGAGGTATGGGTGTACATAAAAGACAGAGCTGAAAAACACATAGTATATAAAGTATTTTGTACCCTTTTAAACTTAATATTTTCACATAAGCTTATTTTTCATAGAGATTATTTGCAACAACTGACTACCATTTCTTCTTATGGATGCACCATTTTTGACATAAGTAATCCCTATTGTTAGGCATCTACGTTTCTCTTTTTAGTACTAGAAATTACATTACGATGAACACATTCCTGCCTAATTCTTTGTCTGTGTTTCTGATATCTGCTTAGGACCTATTTCTAGAAGTAGAATTATTGTACCAGCTACTGCAACATTATTTTGAATTCTTAATACTACATATTAAAAATCTTGATGAATTTGTCCTAAGTGTTCTTCAAAATGCTGGCACCATTTTACAGTTCCACCAGCAATGCACAAGCATGCCCTTTTACTATGTCCTCAGTAGCATTTACGGTTTCTCTTTTCCTGTCCTGTGTTAATCCAGTGGGTTAAAAACGGTGTATTATTATTCTTTTAATTTAGCACTGTTTGATAAACAGCGCTGGTAGGCTTCCTTTCCCATGTGTGTCAGCCAGTTCCTTAGCTGTGTGTTGGCTGTAGTTGGGTAAAGGCAACCCCTGTATCCTGCTGCCTTATAGAAATCTTTCTGCAGGGTGATTTTTTGCGGTACAAATTCTCCAGCATGTGCGCTCTGAGACACGCAGTCATGGGCCTACCGTCAGCCAGGTACCTGGCTGGCCTAATGACAGAAACCCGAGCACCTCTTTGCAAAACCACTTTCATAATGACCAGCCCTCTGAATAAGCCAAGAGGAGGATAAAGTGAAAAGGCCATATGTGAGGTCTCTTAATTGCCACAGGACTGGAAACACTATTACACTTGTTTTTAATTTCCCCGCTCTCTGTTCATCTTTCTCCTTTTAATTTTCCTAAATGGCCCAGCCGCTGCTGTTGAGGAGAAGGTATTTAATATGGGTGAGGATTTAGCTGTTCATCTAGGACCAGGCTGGGCCACTGCTTTTGAAATGTCATCTTGATTTGCTGCTTCCCCCACTAAGTAAGAGACTTAATAGGGCTTAGAGGATGAATCTGGAAACAAACCTCCCTAATGAAATGGCCTGGGGCCTTGCCCACCGTTGTGGCTCTGGGGACAGCTGCCCTTGGAGCAGGAGCTACTGACAGGGAAGGAGTCTGGAACCTGAAGGACTGTCCTCCTACCCCTTTCTGTACCCCCTCCCTGGCTCCAGACAGACACTCAGAACTATGTCAAGTTTGGCTGGCCTCCTCTGTGTCTCTGTCTCTCTCTGTTTCTCTCTCTCTCTCTCTCACTTTCCCTCCCCTCCCTCTCTCTCTCTTTCTACCTTTCCCACTCCCAAGTTCACCCAGCACCCTATATTTACACCTCTGCTAATACTTATCCCACAGTGTTGGAATTACCAGTGGACTTCCACTTTCCCTTCCTCCTACACCCATTCCAAGCTGAGTTCTTTTAGAACAGGGACCGTGCTACTTTACCAGGATACCTTGGGGTATGAGACAGTGTGAGTTCCAGAAGTTGCTCCCCAAATAACTGGTGATGGGTAAATGAATGACTCACTGGTTGACCTTTAACAAGACCCTTCACATCTTTACACTGAGAGTCAGTCATGCCTCAGTTACCACATGGGGACGTAGATCCCTGTTGTGCCTCCCCTTGCAGAGGTACGGTAAACTGCTAGTAGAGGGTGTTTAGAGTATGTTTTTTGACGAGAGTATACCTGGGTGTACTTCCCAAGTGCATCTGAACAAGAGGGCGAATGGAACCTGGGATCAGGTCTGAGCTCAACCTACCTAGTCATGTGTCCTGGCTCATGGCTATGTCAGGCCCAGGGTGTCACTGAAGAAGCACTCAACAACCAAAAGACAGGACTACTTGGCCATTTTGCATCAGCCAGGCTCTGTCATTGGCTGCCCAGTTACTACCTCCAGAGCATCTACCAGATGCATCACTTGTCCCACCTGGCAGCCTACCTGCACCATAGCCTAAACGGTTACAAAGCCCTTTCGCACTACGCCCCCTGTAAAAGCTGTCACCTCTCCTTATTCCCCATCGACGGATCAGGCTAGTATATCCAAATGCAGTGTATGTTCCCTCCAGAGCCCACAGAAACCTACCATGCACTGTGCTGCTTTTGCTGGGAGGTGTAAGATACATTAATTATCCTTTGGAGGAGATATTCCAGCATGCCTCTGACCACTGAATCCCTAAAAGTGTCGCAGAAGGCCCTGTGTCTTCGTAGGATTTACCTCCAACCACATGTAGGACACATGTCAAACACCTCCAATGTACCTGCCATTGCTTGTTCATCCGGTTCAATTAACATGTTGTCATCAATCTAGTGAACCAATCTGAGATTCTTCCAAATGTTCAGGAAGTCCAGGTCCCTTTGCACTATACTGTAACTAAAGTCAGAGAAATAACATCATCCTGGGACAAGACCATAAAGGTATACCGTTGTCTGCCCCACACAAATCCAGACTGATTCTGCTCCTGCGTCATAGTGGCTACGCCACGCAATGGCCAGACTGGTGTGCGTATACCACCTGTTGGAGATTGTGTGGATCTTCTCCAACAAGGAAAGCACGCCTGGCTCAGGAGCTGCAATAGGGCTACTTACTGCTAAAATAGAGGCAATTCAAGACCAACATTTGATGGCTGACTAAAAGGTTTCACCACTGAACAGGGAGCCTGTTCTAGCACAAATTCTAAGTAAGCTCTTGGGGATGAGTACAAAGAAAGAAAACTAGGGAAGGTCTGTCAAAGCCAACAGACAGAGTTGCTTCTGTCCCATATTAGAAAAGGAAGGTCTGGGTGAAGCTGATTGGCAATTATTGGGTTTTTCTGTTGTGTAATATAACCATTGAAAGTCCGAGGTATACATGTGGCACGTGCTTTGGGATTCCATCATCTAGCTGCCTCTGCTGAGTATCTACAGTCCCTGCCTCAGGATTATAGTGTCCAGCTGCTTTGTGATGTGTCTGAGTCAGGGTGATGTTACCCAGCCAGGTCTAACCAGTATGAACAGGCTACTTTGACAGGCTAACCAGCCAGGTCACAATTTATCATTGGTTAACTATGGGGTAGTCCACTGTTGTCCATCAGAATCCAAGAAGGTGTGGAGAGCGCCAGGCTGTGAGTTAAGTAGGGCTGCGACACCCTTTAGGTCTTTGAGGATAGTCGGAATTTCTGCCAACCCTCCATGGATGTCAGAGCCTTATATGTGGCTTTCCTCATTACAATCATTCTTACCCCACATGTCAAGGAACTGATGTGAGGGCTCCGCAAACCACCAAGCGAATCCATTCCAGTTGTACATTTGGGGCCTTGGAAAATGAGCATCAGGTGGATCCATGGGTCCGGTGGACCCCCTGTGAGCTGCAGCTGGCCCAGGACCCATGTATTATTACATGGACCTCATAGGCCCCCATTCTAGCAGCCAGGATGGCACTTTTAGTCTCTGGGTATCAATGCCAGCTCAGGCTCTTTGAAAAACAAAGTCAAAAAGTTTTTCCAGATTTTGATAAAGTCTGAGTATTCTCTCCAGTGTGCACTTACCTCAGTAAATGACCATAAGCGGCTTTGGAAAAGTCTAGGGTAATTACTGCTGAGCACAGTTGCTTCAGAGTTGCAGGATCCTTCCTCAAGGGAGGAAGCATCTGCTTGTTGGCTGCCCAACTATCTCGTAAGGAAGATTGTGGTCCTTTAACCACCTCTGTAGTATTACGCAGGTGGAGCCCTCTGCTGCACTTAGACTTTGCTGCCTGTCGCCATAGTTATGCTCACCTTGCTTCTGAGACTTCAGCACTGCCGCGTGGCCTCTAGCTTTGGGGATCCTATTATTTCCCATTGCTGTGAGGGAGTCCTGTACTGTAACAGCGTCTCTTACCGACATCAGCTCTGACCCACCAAGCTTCTGAGTGATACTAACACCCCTCTCTGTGCATTCCTTATGACTTTGGCAAAAAGATTATCCCCTTAGCCCGCCTGTGGAACACAGACGACTTTTTCCATAGTACATCCACTATAGTCTCTAAGCCTTCTGATCCCTGCCATGCAGTCTGTCGTGTCTACTTCACTTTGTGTGGGCCATCACTTCTGCCAAGTTTCCAAAAGCCATCCCAGCAGCATATTACCATAGTATCCTGGTTCTTGCCATGTATAAATCCTGCATGTGCTACCATATCAATAAACTCTCATCTATCTAGCTTTAAATACCACCTCCTTTGATATCACCCAGCTCCTTCTACTCATACAACAAATTAGCCAGATCCTGCCCCCTCAGCAGCACCTCCCAAGTCAGATCTCGGATTTGGTTCTTGCTATTAGTGTGGTTGCCAGGAAGAGAAATGGGAATAAATCCCAAGGGGGTTAAGCATTGTTTTATAAAGCATCTGTCTTTTTTATTTGAGGCCTTCACATAAGCTCCAAAAAGGCAGTGGGGGTGGGAAGAGGACATATCTCCTCTAATAATGGGGTGTGGGCCACTTCTGCCCAGCGGGTTCAGGTTCAGGTTTTGAGAGTTCAAGGTTCTCAATTGTATCTACCCAGATATCCCCATCTCAAGTGCCCTAGACTTGTTGTGCAAGGGCTCACTGGCGCTGCAAATTCAGCCTCTGAAGTTCTACTGCCCTTACAGTGAAGTCCAGTCTTCCCTGTCTGCCTTGGGCTGAATAAGATTACTGTTTCCTTAAATGATGCCAGTGAGGGTATCGTGCCTTCCCATTTTGCCTCAAATTGGTGAGGTAAACCAGAGCCTGCCACTATCTATCTTCAGCATATCAACGGCACTCAGCAACAGCCACCTAGCACTTAGCACTTAACAAAAGCACTTAGTTACTGCTTACCTCTTATTACCCTTAAATGCCAGAGATGATACCTCAGCCTGCATTGCCTCCCATCAGCATCCCATTCCAGTTCACCAAGGTCAAAGTTTTTAGTAACTATACCTGTACAGCACGCAATGGCCTCCCGTGCTCACCTCCCACTAGTGATAGGATCCTCACTGTCAGCCACCCGGCACGTGATCACACCTTAGAGCCTGACTCTCAGGACCAAGCCGGGTGCCAACCGTCTTAGCTCGAGCTCCGGGAAAACAGACTCTGAGACTAAGAGCTATGTTGGCAGAACTACTGGCAGTGTTCTCACGAGAGACACAAGTAGAAAATGAGAAAGGCAGGACTGGGCAGAGGGAGAAACTGACCCACAGCACAATTTGCAGCCGAGGCCTCAGCTTATCCTGCTGGCTGGGCCTTGTTATGTTCACACCAGCCAGTCGTGGGCCATGGGCCAACCCCTGGGAGGAGATTAATCCTTAGGTAGGCAGTTTTATGTTGCAGGGCCCCGTGAGTGTCACAGTGCAAGCCATCAGGGACACTATTCCCACCAACTAGGGAATGGGGTGTCCGCCCCTAAGAGATCTGAGCGGAGCACCATGGTGCTATATGCATTGGCAGTGGTATGAGTTGTTATCGCAGCTCCAGAGCTCATCCCAGCTTTCAGCTTCCTTCACCCCATTCCCTAAAGGCCTCGGTCTCACTGTAGACCCCTGGCTCCTGAGGCCTTGGCCCACCTGCCACAAGATAACTGCAAACTTGGATTTGGGGATGGCTGGGACTTCGGGAACTCATCACTAAGCAGCTGTCACTCGAACAGGAACTCAACATCCATCGCTCCCTCTGTCGATCGCCGCGTAGAGCGAAGGTGAGAGACCGGACTGTGAATCTCGGTTGCTCCACTGTCCCACACCTAACGTCAAACAAAAGCTGCCGTCACCAACCCCACCCTGCAAAGCTGGCAGTAGGGAATAAAAAGGTCCAGGCTCAGGGTGCCCCTCCCACTGCCGGTGACTCTAACACTGTCTGGGCCCCCTTCACTGTCTCCTGCCACATGACAGATCCTGCCTTGCAGACAGCGCGTCAGTTCCTCCTATCCACCAGGCAGTGAGCGTTCTCCTCACCACGGGCCCCGGGCTAGGCGCGCTACACACACAACCTTGTTCAATTCTGTGACAATCTTTTCGGAGTCATCACTGTTCCCATTCTAGAGATAAAGAACCGAGGTTCAGTGAGGCAAGGCAGCAGCTTGCCTGTTGTTCCAGAGGCAATGAGCAGTGGAACCAGCATCCAAACCCTGCTCTTTTCTCCCTACTGCAAAAACCCCCTGGTCAGAGTGTGAGCTCGCAGGGGCGGAGGCCCTGTCCCTTCCTTCTCTCTTGGATCTTGCCCGGCCACTTACAGGCAGTGCTGAGCCAAGCCCTGGAGCCGGGTTTAGGAGCAGCCCAGGCGCCCCTGCCCTGGTGACCACTGTCAGTCTGCCCAGGACGGAAGGGTTTTCCCAGGACTCAGGACTTCCACCCCAACTCTGCCCACTCTCATTCCTGTTCTCAGGGGAGAGGGCGGTAGGTCAGTGATCATAGATGGGGTTGGCCTTGGTGAGGTAGGCCACTGTCCCCTGCACCTATCACTGCTCTCCCTTTAAGCCCTATCTCTTGGTAACCCTCCCCAAATGCCACTCTGCCTTGGAGGTTTGCCTCAAGTGTCACTACCCCCAGAGGCTGCATCATCTATGCCTACAAGCACCTGTGTTTCTGTCTGCTCCCACACCAATCACAGCCCCCATCCCCAAGCCAGACTGTGAGCTCCAAGAGAGCAGAGCCATGGCCAGCCTGGCGAAGAAAAGGCACTCCAAGGTATTTGCTGTGTGAATGAATAGATAAATGAGTGAATGGTATGTACCCCCTCCTTTGTTGCTCTCGGCTCCCTATTTATCCCTATCTACCAATTCATGTGGTAGTTGTTGACCTCCAGCCAGACCACCAGCTCACTGAAAACTACAGCTGCATCTTTCTTTAGGTCTTCCCCAGAGCACTGAGCACATGCACACAGTAGGTGCTCAGGACAGCCTTTAAATAAATACTTAAGGACATCTCCTGCCTGCAGTAAACTTCCTCAGGCTCCTAGGGCATAGCAGAGATGGCTACTGCTTTTTAAGAGGCTTCGCCCCTTGATCTTTGCGGCACTGGCTGCTTTGAGCCCATGAGCCGAGCCTGCTGCCTCTGCAGGTCAGAACCGTACCTGAGGGAAGTGGTGGTGGGGCAAGTGCAGAGGCCGGACTAAGAGGAATTCCTGCAATGTTCACTCTGATCAGGTCTGGAGATGCCAGCACCTGCCATTTGCACTGCTCCTCTTTAAATGTCCCAGAGGCCTTGGATTCGAATCTGGCATATCTGTTTGCCTGTCCTTCTGTCTATTCATTTGTCTGTCTTGGGGTATCTCCAGCCCTTACGGCAGCTCCTGTCCCCACCCATCTTCCTAGCCTTCTGTAGGCACCGGCTCCCTCCATATTCACAAAGACAAAGCCCGTTGAGTAGCGTTTCTATTCCCAGGGCTTAAGGTTCTGAAGAGGGACAGTGACTATTCATGAGTGTGCTTAACTGAGCTGAGAGGTGCTTGCAGCCTTCAGGACTTTCCGATCCCAGCTGACCTCAGTGTGCATCTGCAGGACCAAATTCCACCCCCAGGCATCTCCCTGGCTTCAGATTGGGATTTGAAGATGGAGTTAGGAGTCTTGTTCAAGGAGGACTGTCGGAAGTATCAAAAGTTGAAGCAATCCTTGACTATACCTACTCAGGTGGTTTGCTTCACAGGGAACACACACACACACACACATACACACACACACACACAGCCTTCAGACTACTCTTACCTATCACCTTCACCCAACCAGGCTTTGAACCACCTCACACATGCCCACCTACTCAGCCCAAGCCAGGGGTGCAGCTCAAGGCAATCACCGGAGATCACATGGCTATGACCATTGTTCCAATGAAAGGTCTGTCTACCCAAATCACCGCCTCCTCTCCTGCCTGCCGATCTCGGTTGACTCAAGCACCTAAAATGGGCCAAGTCCTATTAAAGCCAGGTGCTTTAAACCCACCACATAATTTAGCACTCAAGAGTCCTCTGTGTATTAACTCCGTTTTACGGATAAGGAAATTGAGCCTCACAGACATTAAGCAACTTGTCCAAAGGCACTCAGTGGTAGACAAAGGATTCAAAGCCAAGTGTTCCTGACTCCAACCCCCATTCTTTCTGGTATGCTACCCTAATTCCATGTAAATTTCACATGTAAGTGACCACCACCACCTATTTGTACACAAAACTTCCTCCATACACACCTCTTTACTTCCTCTCAGTTACCCAAAGCCAGGCCCTGATCTTGACCTTTCGCTCAACTCTGTCAGCCCACGTGCTTTCCCACCACCTGTCCAGTTCCTCTGCCATCAGTCCCCTTCTCTCAATTCCCAGTGCCCCTGCCTGTGGGATTCCTTACCATCTCACTAGATTCCCATCCCAACCTGTCCTCCAAGCCCCACCCTTCTAATCTTGTCACCTCTTTATCTCCTGCCCACAAAATCCCAAACCTTCTGCTTCCCTGTTGCAGTCCAGCCTCTTCCTCAGTGAGCCTTGCTTCCTCACAACTCTGCATATGCCCAGAGAGCTGCCCCCATTCTCTGCCTGTGAATTTCTGGTCATCCTTTGAGATTCGGTTCAATGTCACCTCTGCTGGGAAGCCCTCTAAGACCATCCCAGAAAGGGATAGGTGTACCTCCTTTGACCCCTATACTTCGTCCTCTCTCATGTCCTTTGTCATTCATTAGTGCAACAGTTTAGTTAGTAGCGTGTGCTTGTGTCTCCCCTACTGCTCTCTGAGCTTCTTGAAAGCAGGGACTATCTCTTATTTCTCTTTGGCATTTTGTCGTGTGTGCACGTGTGTGTGTGTGTGTGTGTGTGTGTGTGTGTGTGTGTGTGTGTGTAATCTCAGGTGCAGAGAGCTGCATTAACGTGCTTCTCAGTGCCATGGAAACTTCATCATTGCTGGTCCATACAGGCCTCTTATCCTCATTCCCACTCCCCCTACCCTCCTCCTCCTCAGGAGTGTCTCTGTGTGCACAGAGCCCGCCTCAAAGTGCAAAGATACTCGACAAATGTAGCAATGTGTAGGACATGGATGACAAATTAATCGTAAATTGTATTTAATTCCACTCCTTGCATGTTCCATTGGTTAGCCAAAATGGAAAAAGAATAAAGTTTAGCTGCTGCAGTCTAGAAACCTCAAATTGCCAAGAAAGTGTGAGTTATTGAAAGATTTAGTCTTCACTGTTAAGGACCTGGCTGGTGCAGAAAGGAATAAAAAGCATTAGACCGGTTTATCATTTGGAGACTGCAAGGTAAGGTTTTCATACAAATTCTATTTAATCCAGCAAGCCCAAGGTGGGACTCTCAGACCTTCATCCAAGAAAGCACTGTCCTGACGGCAGCATAGGTAAACATGGTACTTATATCCTCCCACAACCACATCAAAATTACAACTAAACTGCAGAGGAACCAGCATTCAGAATTGCCTGAAATCTAGCTGAATGAAAGTCCTACAATGAGGGAATTAAAGAAGAAGCCACTGGTAGGAGGGGCAGAGACACAGAATAGGCTGGTTCCACACCCATCTGTGCCAGAAAAAAAGTCAGGAGGGATATTTTGGTTACAGGGGTACCACCTGAGGAGTGAAGGGTCGAAGCTCCACACCAGGTCCCCCATCCCAGGGTACCAGAGCAAGGAAGAGAAGTCCCCATTTCTTCTGGTTGTGAAAACCAGCAGGGTTTGTGGCTGAGTCAGACAAGGGTTGTGGTGCCCCAGGCAGCTCCTCTTAAAGGGCACCCAGACTTACTTGGACCTACTCCCTCTGAGTTCCAGCACTGAGGCAGCAGCTTGAAAGGCACCAAGAACATACACAGGGAGGAACTGAATTGTCTGGCATCAGGACAAGGGCTGGAGGGGCAGTTTTCTGCCAGAAAAGAGTGCGGGCATAGGCCATTGTTCGTTTCTTGAGACTACCACCCTCCCCCACAGAGCTGCCAGGCAGGCCCCATATCTGAGTCTCCATCATCCTGGCTCACACTGCCTGTCCCACCCTGCTGATTCCCTGAGACCTCATCCTACCCACCTTGCAGGCCCACCTAAGCCGGTTTCCAGTGGCTTTTCCATATAAACTGTGTGTCTTGGCTCCTGCTGCAGACTTTCCCAAAATCTCTCAGAGGTTCACAAATTGCAAAAAAGCAGCATCTGGCCTTGGTGTGCCCCACACCTCTCACTAAGTGGCCCCAGGCCCAGAGCTAGCAGCAGCGGGCCTTGGTTCGCATCTTGGCCTCTCCCAGGCGCCTCCAAGCCCAGCACAAGTAGCAGCCATCTGCAGATCATTCTGTAGCTCGTGCTAGTGGTCCCAGGCAACGTACAGGTGGTGGCTGACCTTGCACCTCCTGGGAGGCCCAGACCCAGAGCACCCAGTGCCCCCAGTGGACAGCTTCAGACCATGCCTGGAGTACAACCCTACCACCTCCACGAGTGACACATGCATGGGGAGACTCAGTGAGCATCAAAGCCCCGCTGAAGCAAGTTCAGATCTGTAGGGTCAGCTCCTGCAGAGCAGCTCCTCCACTGCAGTCACAGCTGGTCCTCACAGCCACTTAGCCTGGGGGTTAATCCCTCCCAGTGATGCCAATAGCAATCAAGGCTCAACTATAACAGGACAGTCACACAGGCCACACAGGGGTCCACCTGGAGCACCAGCTCAGGTGACTGGGAGGCTGTGCCATTGGGGCCTACAGGACACCTACTACACAAGGCCGTTTTACCAAGTCCGAGAGATGTAGCAGCTCTACCTAATACACAGAAACAACCATAGAAAAGCATCCCAAATGCAGAGACAAAGAAACGGGGCTCAAGCAAAGGAAAAGGAGAAATAGCCAGAAAAAGAACTAAAGGAATGGAAGCAAGCAACCCACCAGATACAGAGTTCAAAACAATGGTTATAAGGATGCTCAAGGAACTTAAAGAGAACTTCAAAAGTACAAAAAAGAACAAAATAAACTACAGAAAAGAACAAGTCAGAAATGAAGGATACACTAAGTGAAAGAAAGAATAATTTATAGGAAATCGACAGTAGAGTAGATGAAGCCAAGAATCAAATCAGAGATTTAGAATTTAAGGAAGCAAAAAACAACCAACAAAACAGCAAAACAAAAGGAATCCCAAAAACTGAAGATTGTGTAAGGAGCCTCTGGGACAACTGCAAGTGTACCAACATTCACATCAAGGCGGTGCCGAAAGGAAAGGAGAGAGAGCAAGAACTTGAAAACCTATTTGAAAAAATAATGACAGAAAACTGCCCTAACCTGGTGAAGGAAATAGACATATAAGTCCGGGAAAGCACACAGAGTCTCAAAAAAGATGAACCCAAAGAAGCCCACACCAAGACACATCATAATTAAAATGTCAAAGATTAAAGAAATGGCAGAATCTTAAAAGCAACAAGAGAAAAGCAGTTCATTACCTACAAGGGAGATCCCATAAGACAGCTTATTTCTTAACAGAAACTTTGGCGGCCAGAAGGGAGTAGCAAGAAACATTCAAAATGATGAAAAGTGAGGACCTATAACCAAAATTACTCTACCTGGCAAAGCTATCATTTAGAACTGAAGGACAGATAAAGAGTTTCTCAAACAAGAAAAAGCTAAAGGAGTTCATCACTACCAGACCAGTATTATATGAAATGTTAAAGGGTTTTCTTTAAGAAGAAGAAAAAAAAGATAAAAACATGAACAATAAAATGGCAATAAATACATATCTATCAACAGTTGAATCTAAAAAAAATAAACTAACAAGCAGAACAGAAAGAGACTCATAAATAACAGAAAACATTTTGACAGTTGCCAGATGGGAGCAGGGTTGGAGAGATGGGTGAAAAAGGTGGAGGGATTAAGAAGTACAGATTGGCTGTTACAGAATAGTCATGGGGATGTGAAGTACAGCATAGGAAAACCAGTCAATAATATTCTCATAACTATGTATGGTGTCCAATGAGTATAAGATTTATTGGGATGATCAATAGTAAGTTACATAATGTCTAATCAATGGGGTGTGTTCCTGAAACTAATATAATATTGTTGGGCAGCAGTCCCCAACCTTTTTGGCACCAGGGACCAGTTTCATGGAAGACAATTTTTTTCACGGACCAGGATGGGGCAGGAGAGGGTACAGGAGGCAGAGCTCAGGCAGTAATGCAAGTGGCCGCTCACTTCCTGCCGTGTGGCCCGGTTCCTAACAGGCCACGGGCCAGTACCAGTCTGTGGCCCAGGGGTTGGGGGCCTCTGTTGTAGGTCAACTATAATTGAAAAATTAAAAATAATTAAATGGCAAAAAAAAAAAAAAAAGTACTGTCCTCACCAGCAATCACCTCAAAGGCCATCCCCTTCTACAGGGGTGTCCAACCTTTTGGTGTCTCTGGGCCACACTAGAAGAGGAAGAATGGTCTTGGGCCACACATTAAATATATTGCGACACATATTCATAAAAAGTCTCATAATGTTTTAAGTAAATTTACGATTTTACGCTGCATGCGGCCCACAGGCAGCAGGTTGGATACCCCTGAATCTAAAAGATGCCACTGTTATCAGAGATCATGTGGAATTGTCTCCTCAAACAACTATCTGCAATACTTGTCTGGGGCAGTTCACTAACTACTCCTTAGGTTCACTGTCAGGATTTTTAGGCCACAGCTCCCTTTGAAACTAAAACATGTTCCAATTTAATCACTACAAGAGACAGCAAATTTAATTTAATCACTAAGACAGGTAGCAAAGAAAAAGTTACCGTTCTTTACTCCTCCTTGTATCCATGTCTTTTGCCATGTGACTTGCTTTGGCCAATGGGATGTTGGCAGAAATGATGCATAGGCTTGAAATAACTTATACCCTGAGGTTACTTTCCCTTTATAACTCTACTATCACCATGAGGATACTTCTCAGGTAGCCTGCTGGAAGATGAAAGGCAAGTCAAACAGAGCTGAGTCCCCAGGATACTGGCCATTCTAGGTCAGCCATCATCCAGCTGCTCCCTAGATATGTGAGCAAACTCAGCCAGGATCAGCTAACCAGAGACACATGAACAAACCCTGCCAAGATCAGCCAAATCCAGCCCAGTTCGGCTGAAGCCCTGTAGAGTCATGAGCTAAATAACATTCACAGTTGCGAGTCCTTGAGGGTTTTGTAGTTGTTTCTTTTAGAGCAATACTCTGGCCATCGAAAACTGATACAATTACACACACATACATTTCATTGATCTGAGCTTAGATTGACTTTGGGAAGAATTTTCTAAAAGCCAAACCTGCACCTAGGAACAAAGAATTGCCTTATAGACAAAGAAATGAACATGTAATAGGTTCTGAAGGTCATCACTTGCAAGAAACCATCTAAAAGCAAGGAGCAATGATAGCATCTTTGAAATAAGCATAGAGCCCTCAGGGAAATTACTTTTTTAAAAAAGCAACATGCACTTGGACATGTAAATGCTGGCATATTTACCCATTTACCTGTGATCATACCTCATATTTGCTAAATACGTCCAACTGTGACTGCCAGAGTGACAATATTTTTCATGGGTTTTTTCTTTCTTGTTGTTGTTTTCTAAAGGTTCTGTGTCTGTTTTTGTTTAGATTTTATTTATTTATTTTTAGAGAGATAGTAAGGGAGGGAGAAAGAGGAGGAGAGAAATACTGATATGTGAAAGATAGATCACCTGGTTGCCTCTCGCACGTCCCCAACAGGAGACCTTGCCTGCAATCCAGACATGTTCCCCAACTGGGAATCAAACTGGTGACCTTTGGTTTACAGGCTGGTGCTCAGTCTACTGAGTTATACCAGCCAGGGCTTTCATGTCTTTTTTAAATTGAAGTATAGACAATATTTTTTGCTGTCCAGGAGATGGTCCCATTTAGAAGCTATGTGAATTCATATAATAGACATTATCATTTCTAAGCCATGGGCTACTGTTTTTCTCTTGGAAATGCTAGATGCCTATGAGTATCAACAGAGAACTGCTGGATTAGTGGGAAACTGTTTGAAAATCTGTTAACAGACTACCGTAAAGTTCAAACAACCATTATCTTTGGGACTCCGGGCACAAGTGGCAGAAACCAAGACATATGTTTTCCATCCCTACCCACCATCACACACAAAAAGGGAAGGTCCTTGTGACCTAAAAATACAGTTTGCAAATCTTCAAAGCCTGCTTGTCATTAAATCTCCTCTGAAGATGTGCAGAGCTTGCACTTTTAAGTGCAAATGTCTAATGGGCCTCCAGACTGGGGAGAGCCATACCTCCTCCTGTGTGTGTACGTGTGTGCAGACAACCCTAGCCACCAGGCAGCTGTGTCTGTGAGCTCACCTAAAGAGGATCCCACGCCACCACACCAGGACCAAAGCCATACAGTGGAAGGAGGTTATGTGCAGGTCCGAGGAGCCACAGGGGTTCTTTAGAAGTTCATAGGATCCCTCAGATAGAGGGCTTATGGAGTACTGTGACCAAGTACATGGGTTTTGGATTCACACCTGGTTCTGTCCTCACCCTGGGCCCTCAGAAAGTCACTACATCATTTTAGCCTCAACTTCCTCAGTGGTGATGTGGGAATAGAGACACATCCCTTGGAGGGCATTTAAGTCAGGAAATGAATGTGGAGTTCTTAGCATGGTCCCTGGCACACAGTAAATGCTCAATAAAAGATGTTATGCCCTGGTCGGGTGGCTCAGTTGGTTGGAGTATCGTCCTGTACACCAAAATGTTGTGGGTTTGATTCCTGGTCAGGGCACATGGGCACATACCCAGGCTGCAGGCTCAGTCCCCAGTTGGGGCCCATATGGAAGGTTGCCGATCAATGTTTCTCTCTCTTTCTCCACTCCCCCACCCCATCTCTCTAAAATCAATAAAAACATGTCCTCTGGCGAGGATTTTTTTTAATGTTATTAGTAAATTATAGACAGCTAATTTTGACTTGACTGGGGTGAAAGCTGTTTTGAACAACAGAATTACTAAACTGCCAACAATGTTAGCACAAGCCAAGGAGGCACACGAACTCCTGTGGCTAATGGCGTGTTAATTGTGTCAATTGACAGGTTCCCTCTTCTGTCTGCTCAGCCTATCTCCACCTGTCTCCTTTCCATCTCTCAGAAGCCACAGACTAGGAAAACAGTAAAACAAACAAATACACACATTAAAATTGGGTCTAAAGTAGGAGAAAAATTGTTCTGAAAGGAGATCTTAACCTGTGAGGACTGTGCCCAGACCTCAGGCATGGCCTCTAAGCCCAGCCGGCCCTTTCTACTTCTTTCTCAAGTAAGCTACCATTTATCGAGCACCTGTTACATGCTGGGCACTATGCCAGGCACACCACAGGCACCATCTCATTTCATTCTCACAAGGACTTTGTAAGATGCGCAGTAACATCCAAATTTTGCTGATGAGGACCAAGGTCCAGAGCAGATAAGTCACTTGTCTGATGTCACAAAGCCATTATGGGCAGAGTCAGAAATTAAAGCAAGATCTGTCCATCTCCAAAGCCCACAGTCTTACTCTGGCTTCTTGCTGCCATGACCCCCATGCTGAACCTTCTAGATCAACAGCCCCATAAGGCTCACACAGAATGCACTCAGAGTAATGAATAGAGTCCTCTCTCACCAGGACTTTAAAAATGTTTCCAAAACTTTAGCACAATTTTTCTACTTAACTTTATCTTAAAAGGAAACCTTTCACACTATCATAGCCCACAGCGCTTTCGCTACAGTTAATTAAATTTTAAATAATTAAAATATAAAAGTTTATTGACATATCACTTAAAGTCAGCTTGTGTACTGCCTATCTAGTAAAGTTCTGCTATAAACATTCTCACATATAAATATATACATGCACATGTGCATAGAACTTTTCTTTTTATTATGAAAAGTTTCAAAAACAAAAGTAGAAATCATATGATAACGAACCCCTGTGTCCCTGTCATCCAGCTTCAGTGGCTCAACACACAGCTAGTGCTGTTTGACCTTTACCCCAACCCACCTCCCAACTCCCACACTTTATTTTAAAGCAAATCTGAGACATCATGTCATGTCATTCACATACATGACATTCCTGATAAGAGCAAGCATTTGAAGAGCTTTCGCTAGATGCCAGGCAGGCATGGCACAACAAACACACAGTCATACATCTTCAGTCACCATGACTGTGGGAAGCTTGTTGTTAGGCCCAGCCTACAGATAGAAGTGTTGGGGCACAGAAACAAAAGCTACTTGTCCGGGGTCCCACAGCTGGCAAACGGCAGAGCTGGAACTTAAACTCAGGCAGTCTGTGCCCTTATGCCCTGCACTGCACCACTTCTCAGGAGCACAGCCATCTCTCAGCCTGGGTGAATGCAACATGCTCTTCTCCCACTCCCCACACGACTGGCCTAGAATAAGTTTCCTGCAGTTCGCGTGCAGAGCCTGTCATCTCTGCTATCATCTCTCACTCTTCAGCCATATCACCATTGCCATCAGGTTAGCTAAAAGGAGCTGCTGTCCTCAGACACAAGGCAGGAAGGGTGGGCCCCAAGGTCCCACTGGAGCCCCTGCTGAGGGCAGACTATAGGGCCAGTATGCAGGACATGAGCCTCCAGTGCCCAGGACTGGAGACAAAATAGTGTGATGCAGCCGAAGGACTCAATGCCCAAGTCAACCCTTGATAATCATTTACAACTTGACACTCATTGCTCTTCTTTTCAGCCTTCAGCATCTTCACACAAGGTGCTGATTTCTCCAAGGTCCTTGCTTCCTGGGAACATGGCTGCTGCTTAGGTTGATCCTGACAGCACTGGGATCAGGCAGGAGGAATGCCTTTTGTCTTAATTGAAACCCTCCACATCCATTTGCTTCTAGCAGCCTGCAGGGGCCTGGTTTTAAGAGGGGGTGTAAGAGCTTAAATGTCTCCAAAGGTTTCTGAGACGGGATTTCTCAAGAGAGAAAGGGTGATGATTTCAGGGTAAAGGAATCAAAAGCACATGCAGTACCTTTCTCTGTGCATACAGAGTGACTTAAAAATGAAGGGGGGAAGGCATTAGAAAAAACAGTTTTGAGTTTCATTGAACCAAGATTGGAAAAATACAGCAAGACCCTTACCAAATCCAAAGCAGAACCATGTCCTTCCACCTCTGTGGGAAACTCTTCTGGTCTGGAAGCCAGGTCTCCTGGGGCTGCTAAGTGTCCCCAGGCTCTGCACAGCAGCATCCCCCACTTCCTCCCGACCAGGAAGCAGAGGGTCCCACCGCCATCCTCCCCCAACCAAAAGACAGATGAAGGGTGGGATGGAAACCATGCCAAGGCTGGCAACTCCCCCTGGTAGAATATTCTCTTTTTGCTTGTCTGTGGTGCCCAACAGAAGCATCTCCATGAGCAAGAATGTGGGTGAGCCCTGGGCTGGCTAGGTGCCATTAGGGAGCAAGAAGCTAAATGGGTTCAAAGAATCTCTGGGGTGGGTGTGCATAGTAAGGCTACATGGAGACATGTAGGTGCTCAGCTGAGGAACAGGAGTTACCTTCAGGAACCCCTATGGCTCTGGGGTCCTGACATTCTCATGATCTAGTCTTCTGTCTCCTGTTGCCACCAACTGCCTTCTCAGTAGTCCCTGCTCTCCTACTATCCCAGGGCTCTTAAGAATCTCTTGACTTCTGCCTTTTTCCCTGCATGCTGGCATTTGTCCCTCCTCCCCGGTACCCACAGAGGAGAGGGTCTGATTGGGCCTACTAGCCATGATACCAAATCCTGAGTCTCTATTGGACAGCATCCTGCAGCATGGCACCCCACAGGCCACTCATTAGCCTATGAGAGGCTGCCTTTGGCTGAGCCTCAATTCCTGGTCCAATCATTTGGTCAGAGGGCAGAGACACATAGTTCAGCTCTAGGCAACCAATGCAGAAGGAGATACCTCTAGCCACTCTGTTTAAACCAAGGACGTGGGGGTCAAGGATAATAATGAGTCTCCCTCGCCCAACTGTGTTGCCCCAAACCTTGAAACAAAGGCTCAGTGGTTCTGGGCAGGGCATCAGAGGCTAACAACAAAGTCTGCAGCCTGAGGGAGGCACCTACGTGTGTACACGTGCGCAAAGAGTAAGGCTGAGCTTCATTTAGGTTGATCTGCTTTGTAACTTGTCCGGGCCTTTAAATCCCAGCTCTCATGGAGGCCTCTGCTTTCCAGGAAGCCATTCCCATCAGCAGTTGTTTCTGCAATCGTGGTTATTATGAAACCCTTTATTTTGAAAACACATTTCAAAACAAGGCTTCTTACGCACTCAGCTTTCTCTGGTCCGTTTGGAGCAAAATGGCGCAGATGTTTCCCTGTGGCCCATGCACTCATCCCTGCAGGCCATTCAAGTCCCAAAATCCATCCTGTAGTCACCATGGAAAAATGCAGAGGCACACTGTGGGGGGACGCACATCAACTCATCCCAAACACTCCCCTTCAGCCGGCTCCCTGCCCCACACGTGGCTGAGCCATGACACAACAGCGTGCTCCTCTGAGAGTAATTCATTATGTAATTAAATTTTTTTCATCAAAGTCAATTTCTAAAGCAACTGCTGAGATAATACCAATTAGGAAACACTAACAGAGGAGGAGCTGGCCCTGACGTCAGGGCTCACGCCCGTAGGAGTTTACATGACTTGTCAGATGCTCATGCCAGGGACCCTGACAGAATGCTGGGTAAGAAACAAACAGCACATGCTCTTCAGGCTGGAATGAACCTCTCTAGAGCGAGTTTGCTCCCACAGATCAGACTTACAAAGGGCCAGGGTGGAGCCATGGAAAGAAATGGGCTTTGAGATGAGACCGACATGAAATCTAACCCTAACTCAAACTCTTGCCAGCTGCGGGACTCTGGGCAAGTCACTCCACCTCTCTGAACCTCACCTTCTCCATCGGAGGGATGTTTTTATACTACCTACCTCACAGGGCTCTGTGAGGGTTAGAGATAAGATGTGTTAAAATTGGAAAACAGTACTGGCACATAGTTGGTGCACTGTGTGGAAGCTCAGTGGTACTGCCACCTGCCTTCCCACTCTGGTGTGAGTTTTGAGTCCATGGGCCCATCACTGGAATGGCCCAGGTGTCTCAGGAGAGGAGAAGGGCTGAGGTGTAGAACATTCTTCTCCTCGGACCACTCAGCAATCACCAGAGGTTTCCCCAACTTCTCCTTGGTCCCATTCAGCAGGGTCAGGTTCAGAAAACTCCTCCTAAGCCCCTGGTCTCAGGGTGCTCACTCTGCAGGGAGGCGATAGACAGGTAATCCCAATACTGCCTGATCAGAGCAATGAGAGACATGCTTTAGAGGGCAGAGAGGGTAAATCAGGGACAGCTTCCTGGAGGAGGAGACAGAGAATGAAGGAAGAAGTTTCTGGGCAGATGGCATGGGATGAGTAAAGGCTCACAGGTGACAAGGTGGGAGCCAAGGGCAGGACTAGGTCTCTGGCTGCAGCTTTAAGAAGCCCCCACTTCAGGCATGTGTTTAGGAAGAGAACTCCGGCCAGGGTGAGGAGACGGTACTGCACAGGAGAGACTTGGGACTCTGGTGTCCAAGGGGAAGGCAGAGGCAGCCATTCAAGGGAGGGGGGCAGCCTGGTGGCCCACTGACAGCTGGGCAAGGCTTATCTTCACTCTGGAACCAGAAGGGAAAACCAATTTGACAAATGGAAAAAGTCTCAAGTCCAGGAGTCAAGTTACCCCTGGGGCAAGTGGGATGTGCTGCAGCCCTTCCCCTGACCTCCTTCCTGAGGCAGGTTCTCTCTGCAGCCCTGCAAGCCCAGCCCTGGGCAAGCCCAGCTGCACAAGCCCAGGCTGCAGGCCATTATACTGGGTGGGGGCTGGAGATGGGAATCAGGTGCGAAACAGCACAGGGTGGGCCCCATCTGACCTGCCACAATCTCTCAGCCCGCTGGATCGTCCATCCTGTCACGGCCAGACCAGAGCCTCTCCCTTCTCAGAAATGAACCAGGGTCCTCCGTGATTTCATCCCACCTGCCATTACTATGGGCTAAGTGGACCTCCAGCCTCTCACACAGGTGTCAGCCCCTCTCCTGCCTGATGACAACTGCTGTCCATGACCACCCAGGCTATACACTGTCCACCTGTGGCCAGAGAACTGCTGGAAACCAGTTCCCTGGTGCCAGTCTTTATGATTGGCCATCTAACCCCTCAACCCCTGTTTGAAGTCCCCGTGAGTGCCATACCCAGATCCTGGGATGTTGCCATGGTAAGAGGGGAGCACTGGAAGCCAGGCCTTGGGGGACTTGGATTTTGGGGCCCCGATGGAGGTGGAGCCGGGGTGGGGGCAGCTCCGTCAGCTGGGTCAAGGAGACTTCACAGTCTCTGCCCCTGCTCTCACCTGGGGCACCGTGAGGGAAGCTGCACCAAAGCTGTCTGCCTCCGCTTGTGATTCAAAAGGAGAAGCATGCCCAATTGTCCCCCACCTTTAGAAGTGTATAATGTGCACATTATAGACTTAAGAAAACACACAAAGAAACAAAGCCTGACCTATGCAATGTGCACACTCACGTACACGCTCACTCCAATAGCCAGCTTTTCCCTGTCGCTGCTCCTGGCCTTTCCTTCGCTCTTGCCCTTCCCCCATAACGGACGGCCCCCCTCTCTCCTTTGGACATGACTTAAGCTGTCCTTTCTACTGAAGCACCCTTAATCCTTTCGTCCACACTGCCCTCTCCCTTCCCTAAGCTGCAAACCAAACCAATGTCCGATCCTGGGGGTCAGGCGTCGGTCTCCTCATGTCCTCTGTATGGAAGCTCAGTGGTACAGCCATCTGCCTTCCCACTCTGGTGCGCGTTTCGGGTCCACTGGCCTCTCATTTTCATGGTCTGCCCAGGAGTCTCGGAAGAGAAGAAGAGCTGAGATGCAGAATATGAGGGCCTGGTCCTCCGCCCCCTCAGAGCCCCAGCCAAGGGCCAGGCGCAAAGCAGGCGCTCCACATAGATTGTCCTGATGTGCATCTGTCCACCCCAAGGCTCTCCAGTCACACAAGTAGAAATTTAGAACATCTCTGAGAACAGTCTAGCCAGTGGGACTCCCCACCCTTCCTGTCAGCTCTAGGGGCACCAGAGCCGGGGCACAGGAAAGGGCTCTGAGTGCCTTGGAAGGGCAGCCGGTACAGCTACAGGTGAACTCGCCCAGCACCACACTCCAACCTGCTCGCCCCTGAGCCAAGCACGAAGGCCCAGGCAGATGTTGGGGCTATGTGTCAAGGAGCTGACAAAGGCACCCAGGACTCCCAGCCAAGCTCAGGTTCATAAGATGGGCCATTAAGTAAATGAGCTCATGAGAACAGGATGGGTGTCACAGGGAAGGCGAGCCCAACACCCCTGAAGAAGACGGTGGTCCTGCCGGAAAACAGCACCATCCCCCCACTGGTACCCAGGCTAGAGACCAGGCCTCCATCATCACTGACCCCTCATGCCTTATCATGCTGTACATGCTCAATCAGTCCACAAATATATCCTGACCATGATTTCCAGCTCTGGCCCCTCAACTAGACTTCTGTAGCCACAATTCCCTTCTCAGTCACCTGGGTGACCATGACAGCTGTCTCATGGGCACTGACCTCTAGTATTACTACACGCTGTGAATCCACTTCATGCTGTGAATGCTTGAAAACAAAGACTGCACATAAGATGGAGTCTAAACCCCTTTGGCTTGCACCCTGCATGCCTAAGAGCCTGCCTCTCTGTCCTGCCTCTCTCTGCCTCTCTCCTCTACAATCTAGCCTTCCACCACACTGAACCACTCACAGAGCCTTGATTGGGCCACAGCCTGTCTTATGTCATAGCCTTTACAAAGGATGCACAGACACTCAGACATGCATGACTTCACCTGACTACCACGGTCTCTACATCGTCTTCTCAAATGTCCTTCCCTGAACCCCCAGATTACAATAGATGCCCCCCTTCCATGCTCTCTGGGTCCCCCAAGCCAACAAATCCTGCCCTCAAGAGTTGAACTTATAGGACTAGGCCCCTCCCTGGAACAGCTGACTGGTGGTCTCCACCGGAAGAGGACATGATTGAGCCTTTGGTCAAAGGCATGGCATCTGTGTGTCCAATTCTCCCTTCAGTGGACTCAGAGAATTAAAGAGGCTGAGCCGGACAGGCCACACTATATAGGTTCCCCATTCCCTAAAGCCAAGCGCCGTGGCTAGAGCTATTCCCCACTCCTTAGGCCATCTCCTTCTACCTAGAGGGTCTCTGGCCGGGTTTCTGAAGAGGATCCAGCCAGTCCCCACAGGAGTATAACCAGAGCCTGCAGGTTAGTGCCCACAAGGAATTCTAGCAGACTCACAGCCACCAATAGGAAAGGCTGGAGAGTATCCTGGAAAGAAGAAAAGCTAGAAATCCCATGTGCTGTCAAATCTTTGTGGAAGCAGAAAGGGCTGCAATCCATGCCAACGCTCAGAAGTCTCCTCGGACTTCCCATTAATGCAGTGGGGCTCCCCAGGAATGTTTGCTGTTCAGCGTTTCACCACCCGGCCCACCCAACCCACCAACAAGGCAGAAACCCCGGCCCCAGAGGACTCGACAGAGTGCATGTTCCTAGGACAGGCTCTTCCGCCTGACCCATGGTACAGCCCAGCTCTCCCCTGGGCAGGGGGAAGTCAGCCATGTTGTTTCACCTGCTGTGTTTTTGCCTGTGGGGGGAATACCTTCACAAAGAGGAGGTTTCTTAATCCTTCCCGTGATCAGGATGTAGATAAGCCAGTTAGTTCCTGTGACGGTTAATTTTATGTGTCAACTTGGCTGGGCTACAGCACTCAGATATTTGCTCAAATATGTCTGCATGTTACCATGAAGATATTTTTATGTGATATTAACCTTTTTTTCCATTTTATTGAATTTACTGAGGTAACAGTGGTTAACAAAGTTATATAGGCTTCAGGTGCATAATTCCACAACACGTCATCTGGACACCACACTATGTGTTCACCACACCAGGTCAAGTCTCCTTCCCTCTAGGTGAGGCTAACATTCAAATCAGTGGACTTTAAGTAGAGCAGGTTACCATCTATGGGTGGGCCTCATCCAATCAGTTGAAGGCCTTAAGAAAAAAACTGACCTTCCCTGGAGAAAAGGGAACCCTGTCAACAGACAGCCTTCAGACACAAACTGAAGCATCATCTCTTCCCTGAGTCTCAGCCTGCCAGCCCACCCTGCAAATTTGGGATTTGTCAGCCTCAACAATTACAAGAGCCAATTCCTTTAATACACACACACACACACACACACACACACACACACACACACACCCTGTTGGCTCTTCTGGAGAACCTTGACTGATACAATCAATCAAAAGTGATGGAGGCCTGGTCTCCAGCTTGGGTACCATGCAGGGATGGTGCAGATTTCATGGAAGGTCCACCACCTTCTGGGTTCTACCTTGGGCATCGTTTTCTAAAATTCATATGCACATACATATACACACATGCATGTGTGTGCAGTACTTCCACCCTGCCTGGGTACTTTAAGGCCATATTTACTCTCAGAGATTTGTGATACATCCGTACATCATATACAGTTGCAAATGGATGCTCCAAGCCAGCCCTCCCTCAGACTGATTTACAGATGACAACCTCCTTAAGGGCAGGCAGGTGGTTGATTAAGCACTCGGCCACTTACTGAGTATGTATTCTCGAATGTGTGACTTGGTCTCTCTGGTCTCAGCTTTTTCTTCTTGAAAATGGGATTAGTAATAGTGCCTGTTTTATAGGATTATTGGGAGAGTTAAAAACAAAATGGAGTGCTCAGCACAGCTCCTGGCTACTCCCAACAGATCATTTCTAATAATGTAATATTATTTTCACAGGATGCATACCTGTTCCCACCCTCATATTTATGCACACAAAGACTAGTAAGCAGGGCTTGTGGTTCTTTTCATGAGGACCTCAGGGGAAGACTCCATCTAACTTTTAAGTCCACTCCTTGAATCCACAGAGACTGACAGCCATTGTGTTCTTTGATTCTCACTAGACTGTGGGGTACTGTGGGAACAAGGTGGGAACAGTGAAGCAAAGGGACAACATGTGATATGTTTAATTTGATGACAGAGCTGAGCCTAGAACCTGCAACTCCTGGCTCCAACTTCTGAATGCCCAATCTATGCCCCAGGGTGCTGCTCCTCTTACTGGTTCTGCTTGAGCATGGGCATGTGAGGCAGCCCATGCAGACCCAGCCCTGAGGGCATGACCTGGCAGTCCCATTCACCCTCAGGCAATCCCTCCTCTTGTCCCATCTGAGACCCTTCTTGTTCTCTTCCATTCTGCCAATCTGGGTTTAACAGGAGTCACAGCTCTTGGCCAAAGCCATGTATAATTTGCTGCCCTGTGTTCCCTTTCAAATATGTGTATACAGACCCCTGATTTCTTTCTTCTCTCTTAAGATTTATTTTCCAATATTCAGCCTTACAATATACCCTTTGTATTCTAACTGGAATACAAAGACACAAAAAGAAGCATTAATTTGGAGCTTTTTCTTGGCAGCCATGTCTAAAGACCCTAAAACACCAGACAAGAGGAGTTAGTGTAGTACTGGGGACCTTGTCTGAACACAGAACTAGATCAACAGCAAAGGCAGGGCATGTTCATAAAGACATTGGTGCTCGTGATCATAGACCCACCTTCCAATCACTGCCACTAGCCATGTGTCCATGGGCAACCCATTTTGTCTATATGTGCCTCAGTTTCTACATCTATGAAATAAAAGAGTTGGATAATTTCTAGTCCTAAATATCTAAGATTCTCTGACTTACAGGTACATCCTCATAGATAAGTGACCATGTACATCAAGGAAAAATATCATGCCCTGGCCAGTGTGGCTCAGTTGGTTGAAGCATCATCCCATAGACCAAAGGGTCACGGGTGCAATTCCTGATCATGGCACATACCAGGTTGTGGGTTTGATCCCCGATCGGGGTCCATACAAGAAGGAACAAATCAATGTTTCTCTCTCACATAAATGTCTCTCCCTCCCTCCTTCCCTGTCTCCTTTCCTCCTTCACTCTCTGAAAGCAATGAAAAAATGTCCTTGGGTGAGGATAAAAAAAAAATGTCATGAGTGCTACTCTGGCCTCAAGCTTTGGGAAGGCACACTGACTGGCAATAGCATTCCTTCCTCCTAAGCTAGACCCAGCCTCAGATACCTTCTCAACATAGCATCCCAGTAGCTACTACCATCCATCCAGAGTTAAGACATAAAATTTATTTGCTTTGGAAAATTTCAAGTCCCTGAAAGCTTGCCACCAATCTAAATCCTCCAATACTGCCCACCCAGAGTATGGGGCCCATTGGGACTCTGTACAGTCTCTGGGCTTGGATTTCAGGAGAACTTGCCAGCCTCCCACAGATGGGTGGACCGTCAAGAGAGCTGGACCTGAACTGGTCACTCAGTAATTCCCTGGGGTCAGGTGCCTACATCCCAGGACTCATACGGAGATGTCTCAGAAGCAGTAACTTCTATCTTAAGGAACAACTCCAGAGAAGCAGAGGCACAATGGATGGGCTGGGGCATTGCAAGACCCAAGCCAAGGATGTCTAACACACTCACATACACACACACACTCCCCAACCGGCTCGGTTTATTCATGCATGCACACCCTCACACACACACCCTAAGAAGGGCTTCTGGGTGGAAACTACCTGCAACAGTGCCATCTAGTGGGAGCTGGGGCTGTTCTGCCCTAAGAGGTTTCCCTGCTGAGTCCCAGAGAGACGGTCTCTAGATTCAGGGCCATGAAGGTCAGAGTTGTATCTTACGGAAAAGGACACAGAAGAAGCAGTGAGTCTATCTCCCTTGGGATCTCCCACCACTCCACTCAGTTTTCACCTCCACAGGGTGCTAAGTGGCCCCTGCTGCCTACACACCCAAATGCCCACAACCCTGCACCCAACAGAGATGACAAGCTCTGCACATGAATTGCAGGAAACTCATTTTAGGCCCATTCTGTGGGGAGTGGGAAAAGAGCATGTTGCATTCACCCAGGCCAAGAAATGTCCGTGCTCCTGAGAGATGGTGCAGTGCAAGGGTTAAGGGCACAGACGGCCTAAGTTCAGGCCCCTGCTACACACACTTCCACACCCGCACTCGAACACACAGATGTGGGCAAGGCTCTCCAGTTTCCTGCCTCTGAAACTCAGTTTACTCTTCCATATAATAGAAGAAGAAGAATGTCTTCCTGACTGGGCTGCTGTGTCCATCATGTCCCAAAGAGCCCAGCAGCCCCTAGGGAGGTCATGGCTCAAGGTGGTTGGGAAGACCATCTGCTAGAGGCCAGGTTAGGACTCATTCCTACAGTGCTGAGAATACCTAGACAGTCCCTCTCCCCCGCCACCCAGGAACTCTGCCCAATCCCTCTTCAGTGAGGAGTAAGACACCATCGTTCTAAATAATTAAATATAACATGGGCTCTGGCCAAGAGGACCCCTCCTTGCCTTTTCAGAATCTATAGGAAGATCTGTCATAGCTTAATGATCTCTGGTTTGGGCAGGCGTTAGGGGAGGATGGGGCTTTACAATTAAAACCGACTCCAACTTCCCCTTCCCATGGCTCACACTGAACCACCTCTGGCCCCACGAGAAGGTCTTAGCATCACCCAGCCCACTGGAAAGCTACACAGCAGAAGGAAGAAGCCTTCATAGTCAGGAAGTGGTACAAAAAGGAAGGATTGCTTTGAGGGTTATTTCATTTTTTGTTTTTTGTTTTTGAAGGATACAGGCATATCTCATGGCATACTAGGGTAAAAAAGTGTAGGAAGGTGTCACTGGAACTAAAGTCGCTGGGGCCATGGGAATCAGTCAATTAGTCAATCTCTCTCTCTCTCTCAACTTTTTCTGCCCCACTCACCTGCCTACACATGGCCACATCATAACCAATCAGAATCTAACCTCAGCTCCTGAGTCTAGTATCCTAGCAGCTTGTGCACCCTGCACATTTCTCTATGTCTCATCTTAAATCTCAAGAGAAAATCTGATTGGTTTAATCTAGCCTATGATCTGGATCCTCTGGAGTCAAACGACCTTCTGACCCAGTCAGCTGTGAGCTGGCCCCAGGGGGTTGGGATAGAGGGCTGGGCCATGTGGCACAAATGGAGCAATCAGAATGTGTGATGTAAGGAGCGGGGGCATAAGGAGCTTGATATATATTATATGTGTTGTATGTATCATATATATACGTATGCATATGTATATGTGTGTAGACACACACCTATACGCATATTAAGTTCTTTTTTTTTAATACATATTAAGCTCTTACTTAAAGTCCGAGATAGGCTTTTGGAACTGTGGTGAAACGACGTGTAATGAAACCAGTTTTACCAAGAGCCAGTCAATACGAACAAGAGTCAAGTTCCCACAGCATCTCATCAATGTTATAATGAAATGACTTTAAAAGAAACCAAGTTATTCAAGCACCTCCTGTATATGTATAATGTACAGAGTGTAAAAATTTTTCATACAGTATCATGTTTCTCACTCACTGGTTCACTCAGTTATTAATTCCCTACGCATTCACTTAGTATGGGGCTGCTTTCCGGGCTCTGAATGGAACACTGGACACGGAGGTGAGGAAGTCTAGCCTCGGCTCAGAAAAATGCACAGTCACCGTACGGCTGGAGGACCAAAACACAAGCAGCTTCTCATAGGGAGCTGCTGGGCAAAGGCCAGCAGGCACCTCTAGAAAATAAACAAATAAATAAATAACCAACCAACAAATCAGACACACTACACCCCAACGAGAAATCTGCGAAGCAACCAAAATGACACGGAGAGCAATAGTTAGGCCCTCCCTGGGCTGCCGGCCTACGGCAACACTACCAGAGCCCTAAGGGCCAGTGGCCAAGAGCATCGAAATGTAGCAGAAAGTCATCTCCCAGTTCGAACCTGCCTTTTGGCCCAAGAGCCAGCAGCCTCAGCTGACAGATGCAGTGTCCTTGTGTCTACCTGAATTTAATTCAAACCATTCTGTCCAGCCCTAATTCAGAGCTTTTATTGGGTTTTAGGTTTCTCCATATATGGCAAAATAGAAATATTTTTTCAATCTTAAATTAGAAACATACCACAGGAGGATTTTTTTTTTGAAGCTTTTTAACAACATTGCTGAGTGAAATGTCTTCAACTCTGCAACTGAAACCTAACCGCGGTAACTGTCCACTAGAGAGACTTTGATATCCAGAGTGACTTGTGTCCTCTGGAATGTGCTCTTCTCCCCTTTTTCCAAAAGCAGTCCGCAGTGGTCCTCTAAACAGTCTGGGTGCCTGAGCGTTGGAAGTATACTCTGGGATTCTGGGAGAACCAGCAGCAGAGATGCACAGGACATCACCAGTCTGGACACACCCTTCCCAATGGGCATGTCCATCAGCACCTTCTACTACCGTAAAGTGAGACCTGGGAGAAGGCTGTTCTCCAGATGGGTCACACCAGGATTCCTGGCTTGCCTGGCACATTTGGACACTTGAAGCAAGTTGTAAAGGGGGACCGTTCTCATGACAGGAGGGGATGTTAGAAACCAGGGCACAAATGGTCTGAGCTCTAGGTGGCCCCAAAGTACTTAATCTAGAAAATGCTTCTGGCGGCCCTGCTAAGCACACTCCTCCACAGAGCACTCCTCTGGTGAACACATTTCCACACGCTCGGACACGAGGGGCTCAGGAACTCTTTGCGTTCTGGCTGTCCCCTTGCTGGACATCATAAGGAGAGCCTGCTGAATGATCAAAGATGCAGGCACATGGCTTGGCACATGGCAGAACCCAATTGTTTGACATTTTGGACCCAACTTAGAATTTTGGAATGAATGTAGTTGTGTTTTGGAAAGAAATCAAGGCAATGAATAAGAGGCAGCTGATAAATGCCAGAAAAAATATATAAGAACCATGAGAATATGCATAGATCTGTCCTACATGGGGTAATCTAATTTCCTTGAACTGTACCAAGAAACCCTGAAATCTAAAAACCAAAGCATCACTCTCCAAGGCTGCTCTTTGTCCCTGTGATCTGACCACCATCTCGAGGGCAGAGTAGCTGGCCAGCTTGATGCCACTGTCACCACACTGGGGACAATGCAAACACAGGGCCAGGAAGACAAATCACCCCTTTGGAGCACTGGGAAATGGTGGGCTCATTTCTCAGTGCACTGGGTAGGGATGCGATTGTGTTTGCTATTAGCCCCACAAGCCAACTGGTCGAGTCACAAAAGCCAAGTAGAATAAAAATAATCTGGCCTTATTTTTAATAATGTAATAACTCCAGGCTTTGGGGCCTGAGGTAGCATGGGGAACCTTGCCCCCATTTGAGAACGGCCCAAGACCACAACTGTCTATCTCCCTGCTGATGCTGGGGTTTCCTGCACACCTAAACTCAGTGCTGGGTCTGGTCCCTGCACACCACTGTGGGCTCGTGGGGAGAAGTGACCTTGGTGCTCCAGGTTCCTGCATGGTGGTAGAGGATGGACCTTCATGTGAAATGGCAGGGGAGCTGCCCAGGTCACAGGCCTGAACAGTGTGTCCCTTGGGCACACATTCCAGGAGGAACTCTGAGTGAAAAAGAGGTCCGGTGGGCTGGGAAAGGCATAAAGGCTTTCTAGAGACACAGGTCTGGAGTTGGTCCTTGAAGGACAGGAAGAAAAGGGGAAGGCATTTAAGGCAGGTAGCACAGCCGTCACAAAGACTGGAGGTGGTGAACAAACGAGGCATGTTGCAGGGTGGCCAAAGCAGGACAAAGGGCTTGCCTTGCAGCAGAGCAGGAGTTTCATCCTCCCAAGTTTATTCCCTGATGTGTCCTCATCTCTGAGAGTCCTCTGAGGTGGCTCTCTTCAGGTCTGAAATGCCACCTGACAAAGAGAAAGCAGGCAGGCTACCTGGAAGAGTGCTGAGCCTCCCCTCCTCCTGACCCCCAGGCCAAAAGTTTTCACAGTGGCCAAAGGCTTGAGAAAAGTCAGCTGGTCCTGTTGCTCCCTCCCCTACTTCTGGCCTCCACAATCTTGGGGGGCAGCTTCTACCATTGATAACTTCCCCAGAACAGGCTCAGTCTGCCCTGCCTTTGGACATAGGGGTCAGAGTGAGCTCTGGGCCTTGGGCGCAGCCCTCAGAGGCTGGGCAGGTTACAATGCAGACTGAAGCCCAGCCCCTTGCCCGTCCTTGGCCTTGAGAATATCACTCCATGGGGGCCGGGGTGCGGCTAAGGGAGACTCACTGCATTATAGGGTGGGGGTGGGACAGCTTTGGACCCCCCTCCCCCAAGTCAGGGACCTGTGCCAGCCTGGCTTTCAGCAGACCTCTGGAAATGGAAAGATCGCAGGCTCCCCTTATCTGAAGTGGCCCTCTGCAGAAACAGCAGCCTCTGGGCTCTGAGAGCCCAGGGCTCTCTCTGCAGCATCAGTCTCCCTTCATCAGACTCACTGGCATGTCTGTTAACTCAGCTTGTGTCCTTCTGCTCCCGCTCCCCTACCTCCTCCCCTTTTAGCAGAAAGAGACATTTGGGGAGTTCCTCTGGTTGCCGCCTCACCTCCTGGGTCCCCAAGTGGAGTCTGCTCAGGCCAGCAACTCCACCTTCTCCCTCTCTGCCACGGCAAGCATGGCCAGATCCCACTGAGTGAAGGAGAAGTGGGCTGGGGACCAGTCTCACTCTACTCAGAGCCCCAGTGCCCAGCACAGGGAATTGGAAAGTGGCCATGGCCAGACAGGCCCATCTCACTCAGTTCAGAGTCCCAGTGACCCACACAGGAAATTGGGAAGTGGCCATGGGCTAGACTAGACCAGAGCAGCTCCCGCCCCCAACAAAATCTACCTTGGAAAGCTGCTGCCCCTTTGTGTGTGTGATAAATTGCGAACAGATTCCCACTGCCCATGACAGTGTAGTTTATACTTGTTGTTCCTTCACAATTCACTCTTGAAAATGTTCTAGCTGAGATGATAAATTATATGGTCACCTTGTTTGACCACTTCCAAGGCTAATGAGTGGTCAAGACAAGACTCGAACCCAGACCTGGCTTCAGATACCAAGCTTATCCACTCAGACTTAAGGACTAACAAAGGCTTGGAAAGGGCAGATGGTAAACAATCAGCATGGTGCTTTTACAGAGTAGCCTACAGGCAGCACGAACAAGAATAGGGAGGACCCTGGAAGACCTCCTGGAGGAAGCAATGTGGCCACAGGCTGTGGCAGGCAGCCTGGCCCTGGGAGAGGCCTCACAGCCTCCAATGTTCCTTGGCTAAGATGGCTGTGAAAAAGACATATTTTCAAGTAATGAGTCTGTCATCTAAAATATCTCTGCTTTAGCTTGAATGAAGAGGTCTGATCTCCAAATGGAACCTGGGTATATAGGACAGCAGTCAAAGCCAGGCATCCGATGTCAGACAGACTATTATTTTAAAAGCTCCTGGGTGAGTGGAGGATGACGCGTTCTCCCTCCGAAGCATCAGGAACATCTGCTGGCCCGGGTCATGAGCAGGCCAGGGCAGAATGCACAGCCTGGAGACTTGGTGGGGTCAGCTACAGTCTCTGAGTGACAGTCATCAGCAACCCCAGGAGTCTGGGCATTAGCCCCCCGATTCTGGCAGATTTGGACCAAGGCGCAAACTGTGAGGGCTCCCGGAGGGCAAGGCACTGTGTGGGCAGGACCAAGGGCACTGGCTGGAGGCCTGCACCTATGAGGGAAGGTCACAGAGCCCAGGAAGGCCACCATCTTTCCTGGCTGGCCAATTCCTTCTCACCTTAAAGTTTAGCTCCTCTAAAAGGTAAGCAGTGTTAACCCATTTTACAGACTTCCAAAAGGAGGCGGCAGCTGGGGCCATAGGGGTCAAGTAACCTGACCAAGAACATACAGCTAATTAGGAGGCAGGATCTGCATCCAAATACAGGCCCACTGACTCCCAGCCCATCCCCAGGTCAGGGCTGCCTCCAGTAATTACAGGCTATAGTGCGGCCTCTGAGGCTGATGGAAGGAAAGTATGCTTGGCTTTCACCACAGGGAACAGGAGGGAGCCACCATCTCCAGGACTAATCTTGTCGGTCAAGGCCCCAGGCCTTGCTTCACAAACGAAGGACCTTGAAAATGAGGGGCAGGGCTGAAGATAGAGAGATCTCACACTTCTCATCAGCTCTTCTTCCCAGCGTAGGTCAGTGGCAGTAATGGTCATTAGCCAGGTCAAAATCTAGGGAACTTTGTGCAGCAAATAATAGCCCCTTCCCTTCCACTCCTTCCACAGAACACTTGCCCCCCGCCCCCCCTCCCCCACAAACTAATGAGCCACTTGGAGGGGGCTCTAGCAGGCTGGGCAGCAGCAAGACAGGGTAACTCTCTACTGCTCTTCCCCTGTCTCCAAACAGCAGTGTTGTACGGGGAATGGGGAGAAAGGCCAGGCCTGGGGTCCCAGCGGGGCTGTTAGCATGCAGGGGCAGCAGGTGGGACGCTCGAGAAGCTGGAGCTCAGTGAAATCAACCCAGGGACAGGGGTGTGCGGCTGGCAAGCCTGAGCCACATTTCGGTGCTGGGGAAACCAAGGCCAGGCAGGGAAGGGCTTTGCCCAGGGCCACTGAGTGAGGGCGGGCTGTTCTGGGTAGGCTCCCAGGCCCGGATTCCTCCACATGACTCTGAAAATTGTGTTTCTCTCTGATCCCAAGCCCACTGAGCAGACGTGGGCTGAAGAAGATATTCAAGGGATCTAGGGGGCTTCAGCAGCCCCCAGACTTTCTTCTCTTTTACCCTGAGAACCTGTGATTTCACGTCCTCCCTCCCTTCACAGATGTGGTCATGGACCAGAGGCCAGGTCCCCTGAGTCCGTCAGAGAGGAGCCATGCCCCCATTACTCAGGCACTGACAGAGAACAAATGGGAGGCCACAGACAGGGTGGAGAGAGACCAGGGTCTGGCAGTGTGCAGTCCTGTGTTTAGGTTCCGTACCTGCTGGCTCGCTGCTCTTGTCACCTCAGCTCTGTTCCCCCATCTGTAAAATGGGGGCGGTAAAACTGTCTCCCTCAGAGGACTGTGGGGAGGATGAAACCAGGGCATGTGCCCCCAATGCACAGCCAGCCTCCGCTCAGGACATGCTCCTCCTCTTCCTGGTAACAGAGAATCTCCCCATCCCACCCCAACCACACAATCTCTGGGCTTCTAGAAAATACTTCTGTGGATTCTTCCTTCAGCCCCAGCTTGGCTCCAGCATATGAGATTGAGGTCTAATATCCAGCACATCTTTGTTGAGCCCCCGTTGTGTGCCGAGTCACTGGGAACAACGCGAGTGAGCGGTATAATGCTCACAGCCTGGTTGGGGAGACTATGGTTTCAGGAGGCACATAGTAGGCCCTCAAAAAGCATCTGCCTAAAGTCTGACTCATGACTCATACAGTCAACTGACAATCACTATCAACTCATTCCCCTGTTTTCACAATGGACTATCATACCCAGAGGATGCGATGAGAACACAAGAGACTTCCAAAACCTTGCATGAAGTCACCACAGCAGACTGGTGCCAGAGACTGGACCAAGCAGAACAGATTTATGAACAGAATAACCCCTGACTTGGAAACCAAATTGGCTTGATTCCCATTTCGAGCTTTGGCTTTATTTAGCATTTAAGGCTGTGTGACCTTAAGCAGGATACTTAACCTCTCTGATCATCATTTTCTCCTGAAAAATGAGGTGACATCTTTCCCCCAGAATGGAAGTGCATTTGACAAGAGCTCCCTGGATGTAAAGTATCGAGTATAGTGTGAGAGGGGCTCAGCACCTGTGCACCCTTAAGCCCCCATACAGTAGCCAGAAAGCAATGACACAATGAAAAGGCCTTAAGTACCAAATAGTGAAGCCCAGTTCTACAACATCCTTAGAAGAGCAGCAAGAAGATAGAAAACCACACAGGAGCTTGTTTTCAAAGACTAAGAAAAATATGATTAAGTAGACCCAAGAATGCTGTTATAAAAGAATGAAAATATTTTCCTTACGAGGGCATTTATATGTCAACAGATGATAGGGGATGGGAGGAGCCACCACGAGGCCACCAAGCACTGCCAACCACATGACACGAAGATCCATAAGCCGCGCCAAGCAGACCCCAGGGGCCAGCTGGGTAAGGGAAGCCTTTCAAAGGCCTCAGCTCTCCAGCCCATAAAATGGAACTGCTCAGTCTGCGCCCAGTCTGGCCATGGCTCCTTTCTTTTTTCTTTTCTTCTTCAAATAATAATTGTATGTATTTACGGTGTACGACATGATGATCTGATATACATATTTACAGCGAAATGATTACTATAGTCAAGCTAATTAATATATCATCTCCTCACACAGTTACCTTTGTGTATGTGTGTGTGCTTGGTGAGAGCACCTGAAATCTACCCTGTTAGCAAATTTCCAGTTCTCAATACAGTATCATTAACTACAGTCATCATGCTATACCTTAGAATGCTCATCCTACGTAAATGCCCCTTTGTACCCCTTGACCAGCACCTTCCCATTTCCTCCACCTCCCTGCCCTGGTAGCCACTGTTCTATGCTCTGCTTCTATGAACTTGACTTTTTTTAGATTCCACATAATAGTGAAATCATGCATAATTTTTCTTTCTGTTACTGGCTTATTTCCCTTAGGATCGTCTGTGTTATTGCAAATAGCAAGGTCTCCTTCTTTTCTAAGGCTGAATAATATTCCATTTCATTGATACCACAATTTCTTTTCCATTCATCTGTGGCTCCTTTCAGTCTGCCCTCCTTTGGTAAGCGGGACTGCAGCAGTTGTAATTACCATCTCAAAGTCAGTGAAAGGAGCTGATAGGTTTTAGTCAGGCTCAGAAAAGTTAGGGAATGTTCCTGAGGTCACACAGTGGCACGGTAAGGCTGGCTGAAGCCCACATGGCCCTACTCTGCACACTGCCTCCCCATCCTCAGGGGCTCTGCGTTCATTCACTCAGGCCTTCTGAGCAGCGCTGATGTGAACCAGACACCCACTGGCCCACAAGCAAGCACTCTCAGCACCTCCTGTCCCACCCTCTCACTTGAGGGCACCTGCTCCTGTCAGCTCTGCCTCTCTCCCAACACCCAGACACAACATGTGGGAATTTTCTTCCTGGTTGTCCTCACCTTGCTCCTCTCTGCTCAAGCGACCATGACCAGTTTCCTATTCTCAGATTCCCCGCCTCCCTCTCACCTTCCTTTTTTCACTGTTGCCAGCCTTGTCCAACTCTCCTCACCTGATCTTCGGGTCATGGCAAGCAACTTCCTGACCTTGCACATTCTAGATTTTTGCCCCTCCCAAATGCCCCCACAGAAATCAGCTTCTGAGGACTGCCAACAGGCTTATCCCCCCCTTCCACTCACACCTCCTCCCCGGCTTTGAATCCTCCTTCACCTCCTTCCTCTGCCAACTGCCTGATACAGTTCATAGCTTTTGTAGTTCATCCCTGTCTTCACTTGCTGCACACAGGAGGTGCTCAATAGGCGCAAGTTGATGATAAATACCTTTGTATTAACATCACTGGGATCCCTGTTTGTTTCTAGATTTCACCTGCAGCTCCCGGGGTCTGTGAGGTCCCAGCAGGAGCCAATACCACAGTGGGTCCTCACAGAGCACCTGCTAATCTGCCCTTGGTCCTGCCACTCCTGCATCTTCTAAGCAGGACTCTCACAGCAGACCATGCCCACCCTGAGGACAGTATACAGTTTGGCTGCAGGGACTCAGAAAGGGGCCCTCCATTAACCCAGGAGGAACCCCCGCTTTCCCCAGCTTTACACACTGACCTCTGAGTCCAGAGAGCATAGGGCAGTTTACACCCACTCCACTTTGAGACAGAGCAGTGCAGGACTTAAAACACCTCCATGTTCTCAGAATGGAGAATCGTAAGTGAGGAAACTGGGGCTCCAAGTGGAATGTGCTCCAGTCACCCAGAGCCCAGGTTCAAGCCCTAGCTGTTCTGATGCATTCACTACACCCTGCCACTCCTCTCCATCCAAATCCCCTGTCAGGGAATTTCAACAAATCCTCAGCCCCAAGTGGACTGATCCTCTTCCAGGTCCACCCAGGTCCGCCTTGGAGGCATTCTCTCACGAGGGAACTGCCCAGGGTAGCTGCTAGAGCTTGGGAAATTCTGTGGGGAAGACTTCCCAGGATCTGGCTGGGGGTGGGGTGATGATAAGGGCACAGCAAAACTGCTGGCTGCAGGCAGCCCATCCAGGTGTAGGGCAGGCACTCCCCTCCTCTCCCTGCAGGTGGCAGGCGGCAATTAACAGTTCCAGGACAGCACTCTGAGGGCCAAAGGGGGAGTGTCTGTGAGAAGAAAGCCAGGCTTCCACCAAGCATGCTCTGTTCCATTATGAGAGCCCCACATGGCGGGGTGAGAAACCTGGCAGCTCCACTGTTAATCCTCTGCTCCTCGGCAAATGCTGTGCAGGTTGACAACTGGTGCAACGTGCAAGAAAGGTTTTCCTGAACAACAGCTGCCACTCTAAAACCTGCCCAGGCCCAGGCCCAGTGGATGGAGCTGGGCCTCTGACTGCTTACGTTCAGGTGTACACAGTCAAAAAGCAGACTCTTCTGCCCCACAGCAATCTGGGTCTTTGGGAAACAGCAGCCCACCCCAACAGGAATCAACATTGCTGCCATGGCTCTCAGGTCACTGGCTGCCGCTGTGGGTCAGGCTGTGTGCTAAGCACTGAAGATCCAGCTGTAAATGAGATGAGTGCCCCACTTCCACAGAGCTCAGGCTGGTGAAAGAGGACAGCCAGATGAACAGCCCTGAGTCCATGTGCTGAGGCAGTCAGTGGGTTAGAGACACAGACCACTGAGTCTACCCACTCCCTGCTCCCTTCGGTAGTGCTCTGCCGGCACAGACCTTCTGCTATGTCTAGGCTGCTATAGTGTGGGCCAAACGACTCCACCAGCCCAATCCCAGCTAGTTCACCCAGGGACGACACTGCCAAGAGTGGTCAGCCTATTAGCTGGTTGGTGAAAAGATGAAGAGGGCCATGACAAGCCTGGTTTTAAAGATATAGAGTTTCAAAAGCAAGTGAATTAGGCTGGAAAGGGCCACAAGGCTGGGCTGGGGCCAGAGAGGCCGTGATAGCCACACACAAGCTAAGGCAGCAGAAACTATGAAAAGCCTAGGCTTAGAGAGACAGGGGCCAGACAGTGCTGACTCTAGGGTCAAGGGGGCCAGAGTGGTCAAGGAAGGCTGCCGAGAGAGTTGAGACCAGACTGGGAACATAAAGGATCTTCAGGACACAGTATCAGAGCTCGACTAGCATTTAGTCCATCCAAGAAACATTTACCTGCCCACTTCCAGGCCCTGTACGGGGATGACTATGACTTGCTCTGTGATCCCAACGAGCCCACAGCACAAAGGAAGGCATAAAGGTTAGTCTGATGATGACAGCATGGGAGAATCAGCACTGTGAGAGAAGGAAGTGCAGGGGGCCATGGTAGCTTGTGGTAGACACAAGACCCAGCCTTTTTTCCACAAGGCAATCCATCTCCCAGCCCAAAGCTACCATGACAATGGGGTGATTCTAGGAATGGACCGGGTCCACTAGGTAGTAACTAGCTCTGCTTGCCTTAGAGAGCCCAGGGAGGCATTCAAAACAACTGGATTGTTCTGGCCCCAAGCAACTGCAAAAGGCAGATTGTCCACTGATAACAACCATTCCTGTGGTGCAGGGGTCAGAGCAAAAAGATGCTCTGCCTCTATGCCCATTCATGTGGCGTGGCCAGGGTGCCTCCTCAAACCAGCCCAGCTCCAGCCTCCATACTGACCACAAGTGCAGGGGTGAGTGAGCATTTGGAAAAACCTATCAGACCATCTCCACAGGCCTATGGGAGAGGAAAGTGAACAAGTGATGGCACTCTTGGGCCTTGGATTCTTAACCTGAAAAGAAAAACCACCTGCTCCATGAGGTTGTTCCAAGGATCAAATGAGAGCATGCAGGTAGAGCCTGGTTCAGTGCCAAACATCCTATAAGTGCCCCACTGCCATTAGAGGGTTGGGCTGGGTGGGCTGGGCCATGCGGTCCTCCAGACCGGGAGCTGGGTCCACTTCTCCTTCGCATCCCTGCCCCAAAGCTTTGTGGATCTCATGCATCCATGGAGCACTTTTACTCCCAAACAATCGCTTGCCTGATTATTGTCTGCCTTGTTCTAAAAACAATTGGTTAAAACCAATACCTCTTATGATCAGGAGGTTACCAGGTTTCATGCCTTGTTGCTTTCATTGTTGTTGTTTCAATTTACATGGGACTAACATTTATTGGGCAACTTTGATTTTACAAACTAGATGGCATAGCTATACTATCTCATTTGATTTCAATACATAACGGGATGAAAAGATGGCAGAGCATCTTTTAGGAAGAGGGTTGTGTTGGTAAGTGATGTAACCTCCCTAAGCCTCGTTTCTTCAGTTTCCTCAGCACAAAGGGGATCATAATCACATCTATCTCATGTAGCTACTGTGAGGATTAAATTAGATAATATACAGGATGCACTAAGCACAATACTGAGGGAAAGCTACCTTTCTAGTGCCTAGAATGTACCAAGCATAACATATGAAACAAATAAATATCTGAATGATTGATTTGCACATAGTAAACACTCAGTAAGTATTGTTACTTTTAACATTTATCAATGAATACTTACAAATGGGTATGTTTTGATAGTGAAGAAGAAGCTCTCTGGGCATGGTTTCTGTGTTTGGAATGAGACAAAGACAATATTGTTCAGGCAACCAGAGACCATTCTGCTGAGGTTAAAATGATTAAGGGACTTTCAAGAATAAAAGTGTCTAAAATTCCTCTTTAAGCTGTTTGCTTCCTCAAGATGTAATTCTCCTCTACTGCCTAAATCCTTCAATAAAATCCACTACATCACAGTCTCTTGGGTGGGTAGTGCTGTAGGGGGTGAAATGATTGGGGCATTGTCCATCAGCCTGACATGGAAAAGAGAAGGTGCAAAACACACACACAGTAAACGAGCACGGAGAGTTAAGAACTTAACCACAGCAAGCCCACTAAAGAAATCAATGCACACTACGCATTACAGTCTATAAAATTACCCTTAAAATGGCAGTAAAAGAATATGTGATTTCCAAATTAACAGAAAAAATGAAATAATTAAACAAATCCAGAGGTTTTGAGGAGAGTTGTAGTAGTTTCCAAGCACTATACCAGTGCTTGGACGGAACCTGGTGCTTGACCCCCATCCCAGCCAGCCATCCAGATCCAATTTTCTGCCACCTCCTCACATCACCCTTGGATGACCCCAAGCCCCAGCCACCGCTCCAGCACCACGCAGCCACCCACCGTGATGACCGTGTCCACCTGGAAGGTGCATCAGAACTACCACCAGGACTTGGAGGCCGCCATCAACCGCCAGACCAACCTGGAGCTCTACAATTCCAACATCTACCTGTCCGAGTCTTACTACTTTGATCACGATGATGGAGCTTTGAAGAACTTTGCCAAATACTTTCTCCACCAGTCTCATGGGGAGAGGGAATGTGCTGAGAAACTGATGAAGCTGCAGAACCAGTGACGTAGCCACCTTGAGGATGTCAAGAAACCAGAGCATGATGACTGGGACAATGGACTAAATGCAATGGAGTGGGCATTATACTTGGAAAAAGTGTGAATCCGTCACTACTGGAATTACATAAATGGCCACTTACAAAAATGAGCCTCGTTTCTGTGACTTCACTGAGTCTCACTACCTGGATGAACAGGTGAAATCCATCAAAGAATTGGGTGACCATGTAACCAACTTGCACTGACTGGGGGCCCCTGAAATTAGCATGGTAGAGTATCTCTTTAACAAGCACTCCCTGGGAGACAATGAAGAGAATGAAGCCTTAGGCTGGCGTCCCATAGTCAGGGGTTTGGGGGGTACTTCTCTGGTCACTAAAAGAGGTACATGCATGTTGGAGTTACCTTTACCTTTTCTATAATTTGTAATAAATCATCCACTTATGTTCTTTCATTTGTACCACTCCTTCAAGTAAAGTAGTTTGGCATCCCCCCAAAAAAACCATATCCAAAAAAGGAAGACAAAAAAAAAGAAAAGAAACCTCATACAGGACCAATAAAAAGTATATAGTAAAATGACAGATTTAAATATATTGAATGTAAATGGACTAAATGTTTCAATTTAAAAACTCCAACAAAAGATTATCAGAAATATTTTAACTTAAACATATCTAGTTAAAAAGAGAAAGATACAAAACATAAGTATATAGAAAGGTGCTGTGATCTGAATGTTGTGTCCCCTAAAACTCATATGTTGAAAAGTAATGATACTAGAGGGTGGGGCCTTTGGGATATGATTAGTACCCTCAATAAAGGAGACCCCACAGAGATCCCCTGCCCCTTCCACCATGTGAGGTTAGAGTTACAAGACAGCCATCTGTGAAGAAGTAGGCCTTCCTTCACCAAACACCTAATCTGCCAGTGCCATGATCTTGAACTTCCCAGCCTCCAGAACTGTGAAAAATGCATTTCTGTTGTTTATAAGCCAGCCAGTCTATGGTATTTTGTTATAGCAGCCCAAACATACTAAGACAGAAAGTTTACAAGTAAAAGGATAGAAAAACATATACCATGCAATCAGTAACCTAAAGATGCAGTGTGGCTAAACTATTATTGGTCAGTGAAAACTTTAAAGCAAAAAGCATTACTAGAAAATAGGACAGCCAGTTCATTTTGACAAAAGGTTCCATCCATCAGGAAGATAAAACAATTCTAAATGTGTATGCAGATAATAATATGCCCTTAAAATCAATAAAGCAAATATGGACAAATCTAAAAGAAAAAGAAATAAAATCTCAAAATGAGAGCTTTAATAATCAGTAGATGTTTAAAGAAGCAAACAAAATAATCAGTAAGGATAAAGAATGTTTTAACAACATTTCACTAATGGGCAACACCTACAGAGTAAAAATTTTTTCAAGTGCATACAAAACAATTACAAAATTAACATACTAAACCATGAAACAAGACTTTTCTTTCATTTATTTATTAAATATATTTTATTGGTTATGCTATTACAGTTGTCCCATTTTTTTCTCCCCTTTACTCCCCTCTGCCCTGCACTTCCCTTCCCACCAGCATCCCCCTCCCCACTTAGTTCATGTCCATGGGTTGTACATATCATTTCTTTAGCTCCTCCCTTTCCTATACTATTCTTAACCTTTCCCTGTCTATTTTGTGCCTACCATTTATGCTTCTTATTCCCTGTATCTTTCCCCCCATTCTCAACCCTCCTCCTCCTCATTAATAGCCCTCCATGTAATCTCCATTTCTGTGACTCTGTTCCGCTTCTAGTTGTTTGCTTAGTTTGTTTTTGTTTTTATTTTTGTAGGTTCAGTTGTTGATAGTTGTGAGTTTGTTGCCATTTTACTGTTGATATTTTTTATCATCTTTTTCTTAGATAAGTCCCTTTAACATTTCACATAATAAGGTCTTAGTGATGACGAATTCCTTTAACTTTACCTTATCTGGGAAGCACTTTCTCTGCCCTTCCATTCTAAATGATAGCTTTGCCACATAAAGTAATCTTGGATGTAGGCCCTTGCCTTTCATAACTTTGAATACTTCTTTCCAGTCCTTTCTTGCCTGTAAGGTTTCTTTGTAGAAATCAGCTGAGAGTCTTATGGGAACTCCTTTGTAGGTAACTCTCTCCTTTTCTCTTGCTGCTTTTAAGATTCTCTCCTTATCTTTAATCTTGGCTAATGTAATTATGATGTGCCTTGGTGTGTGCTTCCTTGGGTCCAACTTCTTTGGGACTCTCTGAGCTTCCTGGACTTCTGTGTCTGTTTCCTTCACCAGATTAGGGAAGTTCTCCTTCATTATTTTTTTCAAATAAGTTTTCAGTGTCTTGCTCTTCCTCTTCTTCTGGCACCCCTATGATTTGGATGTTGGAGTATTTAAAGTTGTCCCCGCTCAACAAAAAAAATAAATAAATAAATATAATAAATAAATAAATAAAGTTGTCCCAGAGGTTCCTAAGCCTCTTCTCATTTTTTTGAATTCTTGTTTCTTCATTCTGTTCTGGTTGAATGTTTATTTCTTCTTTCTGTTCCAAATTGTTGATTTGAGTCCTGGTTTCCTTCCCTTCACTGTTGGTTCCCTGTATATTTTGCTTTATTTCATTTTGCATAGCCTTCACTTTTTCCACCATTTTGTGACCATACACAACCATTTCTGTTAGCATACAGATTAGCAGTGTTTTGAACTCTGCATCTGTTAGGTTGGCCATCTCTTTATCACTTAGTTCTGTTTTTGGAGCTTTGATCTGTTCTTTCATTTGGGCCATATTTTTTTTGTCTCAGCACACCTATTATGTTGTGAGGGGTGGAGCCTTAGGTATTCACCAGGGTGGGGCAGCCGCATCATGGCCTTGAGGCATTGTGTGTTGGGGTGGGGTCTGAGAGGGAACAATGCTGCTTGCTTGGCTCTTCACTGGCTCTCAGTCACTTCTCCTGCTATCCACAAGCAAATTGGGCCTTTCTGGTGCTGATTCCTGGGTGGGTGGGTTTGTGTATGTTCTATGACCCTGTGGGTCTCTCAAATGAAATTTCCTGTGAGGCTGGCAGTTTCTCCTGCCACCACAAACCCCATAGATTTTTACCAGTAGAGGTTTTGAGGCTTTCTTTTCCTGCACTGGAATACTGGGTTGCATGGTCTCTCTCACTCTCCAGTTGTTCCTCCCAGTTTATCCACACACCATTGTGGGACCCCCTGGTCCACCAGCTGCAGCCTTGTCATGTCCTCTCCACCCCTCCTACCAGTCTGAATGAATGTTTCTTCTTTAACTCCTTGGTTGTCGGACTTCCATACAGTTCAATTTTCTAGCAATTCTGGTTATTTTTTGCTTTTAAATTTGTTGTCTTTCTTTTGGTTGTGCAAGGAGACAAAGTGTATCTACCTATGGCTCCATCTTGGTCGGAAACTCAAAACAAGTCTTAACAAGTTGAAAAGCATTGAGCCTTGGCTGGGTGCCTCAGTTGGTTGGCGCATCATCCTGTACACCAAAAGGTTATCCTTTTGACATCCCAGTCAGAGCACATGACTTGGTTGCATGTTCAATCTCCAGTCAGGAGACATATGGGTGGCAACTAATCAATGTTTCTCTCCCACATTGATGTTTCTCTCTAGCTCTATCTCTCTCTCAAATCAAAGAACATATCCTTGGGTGAGGATATTTTAAAATTTTTAAAGTATTGAAATCATAACAGTATGTTCTCCAACTATAAGAAATTAAGTTAAAATCAGTAACAACAACAAACCCTAAAAAATACTTATATATTTGGAAATTCAGGGATGTATTTTGAAATAACTAGTAGATCAAAGAAGTCCCAAGAGAAAGAAGACAAATTTGACCTGAATGATAACAAAAATACTACACAGAAGAATTTGTCAGATACAGCTAACACAGTGCTTAGAGGAAATTTTACAGCCACAAATGCCTACGTTTATAATGAAAAATTAATGAATTAAGCACTGTTCTCAAGGAGTTAGTTAAGGAAATTTGGGGAAGATGGCAGCAGGGTGACAGCATAGCTTTTTAATCTTCCCAGAGCCCCATATAAAAACAGGAAGTGTTTGGTTTAGCAAAACCAAAAACTTATGGACATTTACAATAAAAATAGAAGATAAGACCTAAATAAATGAAGAGATATACTATGTTCATGGATTGGAAGTCTTAATATTGTTAAGTTAGGAATTGTCCCCAAATTGGTTTACAGAGTCAACAAAATCCCAATTAAAATCCCAGCAGAATTAAAAAATAATAATTTGCCAAGCTGATTCCAAAATTTATATAAAAATACAGAATAGCCTAAAATAGCCAAACAACTCTGAAAAAGATGAACAAAGTCAGAGGGCTTACAATCCCTGATTTCAAGGCTTACTAGGAAACTACAGTAGTTAAGGAAGAATGGCATTGCCATATAGACATAGGTCAATGGAACAGAATAGAAAGTCCAGAGATAGATGTACATATATAGGATCAATTGATTTTGACAAGGATGCCAAGGTAATTGAATAGAGAAAGAAAACCTTTTCAACAAATTGTTCTGAAGAGATCATAAAACCAAGAAAAAACAGAGTAGGGATCAGGATGTGAGCCTGTCCAGCTGCCGAACCCACAATCTAGACACTATCAAAAAAGACAGGGAAATAGAGAAAAGAGTAAAGAAAAGCATGGGTGGAGATCAGACCCTCTAGACCACCTTGTTCCTCATCAAAGGGGATGGAAGAACACCTCACCCCTGAAAAAGGGGGCACTCCACATATACCTCAACATTACGCCATGAGACTTGATCAGAACCAGCAGAAAAAGTGTGCTTGTTCTACAGATGCTGCTTCAGGAGACCAAGCTGCTGAACCAGGGAAGAGCCTGGGCCTTGGGGTCCCTTAGTGGGGTAGGGATATAAGGGCATATGGGAAGGGGAGAAGAGGGGAAAGGCTAGAAAGGGAAGGTGGGCTCTGAAGTGAGCTCGACAGAATGAAATGCTACTCAATGACCACTCTAGATCCATCCCCTCACTTTATGGGGATAAAAATGGGGGCTCAAAAAGAGGAAGGAACTTAAAGGAGGCTGCATAGACAAATAGCAGATCTAGGATTCAAATTTAATACATTTTTCTCTGCAAATACAGCCAACTATGGCAAGTGCAGATTTTCCTGGGAAATTGGGACAGATAGCCATTGTGACTACCATGATAGAGGGTGGTGGGTCTAACATTCTAGAAGAGGTTCCTATCTCCCCTCACCCCAGGGCCCTGGGTAAACAAGCCTTACACTTGCCACCCACCTAGTGGCCCACCTCACTTGGGAGCTTGCTCCAGAGCTCAGGGCAATCCCCTCAGCCTACACTTACCCCAGGGTTCTATGGACCCAGGACAGTTCCCTCAGGCTGAGTGGCCAGACCAGGGCACTACTGTCCTCCCTCTGCTCGGAATGAGCCCCTGCAATGATTCTGACAAGGAGGGTCCAGCCTGAAGACTCAGGTTGCTTAGAGAGGCCAACAGCCAACAAGTCTTTGGTCATCCCTCCAAGCCCCAACAATAGAGGGATCCCTCTCTGCTCACCACATCAGGAGTCCTGCCAGCACAGATTAACCAGGAGGGTAAGTACTGAGCTGGCACAGACTGGTCGGGCAAAGCTCAAGTTAGGCCTCCATTATCTGAGGTTTTGGCCTTTTCACATCAGTCCGACCGGTAAATCCACTGTAGGCGGGATGTGCCAGGGCCAGGTTCTGTGTCACACAGGACAAGAAGATGACCTCCATCAACACCCACCTCATCTAGGCACCCCCTCATTCCACTCCTAAGAGAGCCTGACCATGAGGCTGACCTTCTCCTCAGTCTTTCAGGGGGAGGGTATGAGAGATGTTCAGGAGGCGGACCATTCAGAACATGCTGCTGGGTTTGATGAAAATGGCGTGAAGGAAGGAGGAAGTGGAGGTCTGGCCTGAGGCTTCCTGAAGCCAGGAGCCTCTGGAAATTCATCCCTGATTCCGGCAACCAGCCCAGGTGTAGGGATTCAGTGGATGTTTTGTCTAGTTCTAATTACATAAAGAACCTGCATCCTGAAAACTTCTTTTGCAAAATTCATCATTTTTGTTGCTGTTGCTGTTGGTAAGGTAATTTCCCTTCCATTCTCCAGAGTTTCTTGATGCAAATTTCCTTTAATAGAAAAACACAAACCTTGCCTCAGCCAAGCCACATGGAAAAGGAGGTTGCCACGCTTTGGCCAAGCCAGTATAACTAGCTGGGAGGCCTGAAAATCCCAACGCTGAGGCTGTGGAGGTGGCTGCCCATGGGCAGTGGGAAGCAGGGAGGAATTAATACAGCTGTATTTGTGGAGGAATAGATAGGATAAAGAATATGAGAGGAAGCCAGGAAGCAGGGCAATCTGGATGAAAAAGACTGCTGCCCCACATCCACCTTAACAGACCTGCTCTTCCTCCTTTATTCCCACCATTTTCATCAAACCCAGTAGCACGTTCTGAACGGTCCACCTCCTGAACATCTCCCAGACCCTCCCCTTCTCTCCATCACCTAGTGCCAGTCACTATTTTATCTCTTCTGAACCACTAGTACTGCTTCTCCAGTGCAGCTTCCATATCTATACAGGCCCAGGCAGGTCTCTTAGGAACAACTCTGATCACACACTCCACTACTTGAAAGCCTTCCGCTTTCTACACATCTTGAAAAACACACAAACACCCTTCCTTTGCTAACAGGCTGCACATGACCTGGCCCCTGCCCACCCCTGCCCACTTATCTTGCATTCTCTCCATGCCCCACACAAGTCTTCTCTCAGTTCCCCAAACACACCAACCTCCTTCTATCTTCAAGATCTTTGTACCAATCCTAACCAAGGAGCTCCAGCCAAACCCTGATCCTCTTTCTCACCTCAGTTGGAAGATCTGTCCCCAACCACTTAATCAAGAGCATAAGTTCTCCAATTGTTTCATTCCTAGCTCCTATCAGAATGTGTAATGATACTACTTATGTTTGTTTACTTGTTAGTTAATGGTCTCCACATGAGAACATAAGCTCCATGAGGGCAGGAACTGCACTGTCTTCACCACCATATCCCAGCACCTCCCACAAAGCAGACACAACAGAACCAAGGACTTGTTGAGGGAATGGTGGCAAAGACCCTCCTACAAACCTGCCAGAAATTCCATGGGGCTGGGCCCACATCAGGCCCCCCAGAACTCCAAGGAAGCCAGGAAGAGATACAGACACTGGGTCTCAAGGCAGGCCAGCATCACAAAGCAGACATGAGTATCAAGGGGTTGGAAAGAGAAACATTCCAGGATGGTAGAAAGTAGCCCTGGATGTCAGTTCTAGCAGAGGACCCCCGACCTGGCCAACTTTCCTCACATCTGCAAGTCCACATTTATGATAGTACCCTGGGTTACAGGAGTGTGGGGCCAAGATGGGAGCATTTTTCATGTTCTCTTGCTCTCAGACAGAGCAACTAGTTGTCAAAGAGAGCAGAATCTGGGTAACCAACTGAGACAGGCTTCTGCATAAATGGGTACAATACCTACCTCACTAGACTGTTGTGAAAATTAAATGCTGTAATATATAGAAAGCAGCTAGCACCTTACCAGACATAAAGTACATGTCTAAATTCCCTCCTCCCAATCCGCCACCTCCCAAGGAGAAAGGCTCAGGATGTAATCCCTCTCCCTGCCTCCTTCATGTCTACCCTGAACTGTGATATCTGGGTGGGAAACAGCTTCAGGCTGCAGATGCTATGACAGCGTTGCTTAAATTAAATTATACTGAAACCAGAGATGCCTTCGGCTCTCCCAGGGAGTTCAGAAGTGCTCACCCTGAAAGTAACTGCACACTGCACAGGAAAAGGCATTCAAGTTGATAAGAAGTCATTCGGATCACCATCTGAAGCAGCTTTAGCCTTTGAAATAAACTCATTCCTTATTAGCACACACTTGGGATTTCCAGGACTGAATATTATTTCTATGACACAAAACCCATTTTGAAGAGATTTTTTCATGCTGTCAGAGTCCTATGTAATTTCATCTCTCCACATGTTACTCTGTTTCAAGTGTATAGAGCAATAGGCCCTGATGAGAAAGGAAAAGACAGAGAGAACAAATGGATAAGAGTCATTGATCCAATACGGGCTAGAAGCAGGGCACCAGTACAAATGACAAAGTCCACATCACTGAGAACCTTCTGGCCTGAAAGCACTAGGAGTCCACTGAAAGCCAACTCAGGATTTAAAATAGGAAGCCACTGGTAAATTTTCTCTTTAAAATGCTCATTTCAGTTATAATGGAAAAGACATATGCAGAGTAGGGGGTAAGGAAGAGTAGTTAAGAAACTATTTAATAGACAATAATATTGTACTGTTGAATGGAGTAAATATCCTTAAAACAGCAACCATATTGACACATTTGACAACATATAAATGTGTTAAAGTAACACAATGTATACCTTAAATTTATACAATGTTACATTTCAAATTTATTTTTAAAATTGAAAAGAAAAAAGATTTTAAAAAATTTTAAATAAAGAGCTGGAAAAATTGAATTATTTCAGATTGTATTTTCAAAATATTTACTAATAACTTTTAAACATAAAAAAGAAACTATTTAAATGTTTATTCAATTTATATATGACACCAAAAAATCCAAGTAATAAAATGAAAAATAGAGAAATTGAACTTTATCAAAATTAAACCTTTTTGCTTCAAATGACAACATGAAGAAAATGAAAAGAACCTATAGAATGAGAGAAAATATTTGTAAATCATATGTCTGATAACAAACTCATCAAGAATATAAAAAGAACCCTTACAACTTAACAATAAAAAGGCAAATAATAATCCCATTAAAAACTGGACAAAGGATTTGGATAGACATTTCTCTAAAGAAGATATATGAATGATCAATAAGCACATGAAAACATGCTCAACATCATTAGTCATTAGGGAAATGCAAATCGAAACCATGAGATTCCATTTCATACCTACTAGGATCATTAGAATCAAAAAGACAAACAAGTGTTGGTAAGAATGTGGAGTTATTGGAACCCTCTTACATTGCTGGGGGAGATGTTAAATGATGCCACTTTGAAAAACAGTTTGGTAGGGCTTCAAAAAGTTAAACGTAGAGTTGCCATATCATTCAGTAATTCCACTCCATTCCACCCAAGAGAACTGAAAGCATATTTTCACACAGAAACCTAAACACAAATGTTCATAGTAGCACTATTCAAACTGGCAAAAAGTAAAAAACAATTCGAATGTGCATCAACTAATGAATGGTAAACAAAATGTGGTGTGTCATATAATATTATTCAGCCATAAAAAATAAGTAAATACTAATACATGCTACAACATGGATGAATGTTGAAAACATAATGCTGAGTGAAAGAAACTCATCACAAAAGCACACATATTATATGATGCAGTTTATATGAATGTCCAGAATAAGCAAATCCAAAAAGACAGAGTAGATTAGTGATTACCAGGGGCTCAGAGAAGGGAATGAGGAGTGACTGCTAACAAGGATAGGTTTTTTTGCAGGAGGATAAAAATGTTCTGCAATTAGATAGTGGCAATTAATGCACAAAATAATGGACTTTATGATATGTGAATTATAGCTGACCCTTGAACAATGTGGGTTTGAACTGGGCCAGCGCTGTTCAAGGGTCAACTGCATTTTCCATCTGCCTAGGTGGAGGACCAGCAGATTTTTGACTGCCAGGGTCATTGACACCCTTAACCCCTGCACTGTTCAGATGGCAACTGTATATTTCAGTGAAACTGCCATTAAAATATAACAATCATTCACTTAAGCCCTGGCCGGTGTGGCTCAGTTGCTTGGAGCATCGTCCCAAAATCAAAAGGTTGCAGGTCAGATCCCTGGTCAGGGCACATGCCTAGATTGCGGGTTCCATCCCCAGTCCAAGCACGAACTATTCCCGGTCTGGGTGCACATGGGAGGCAACCAATCGATGCTTCTATCTCGCATCCTCTCTCTTTAAAAGCAATGAAAAATATCCTGAGGCGAGAATTTTAAAAAACCATTCAGTTAATAAATACATCTCCAGGCACTGTTCTAGGTAGTGAGGAAAGAATGAACAAACCCAACACAAATTACTGCCCTCATGGAGCTGACGTTCCAGTGTAATAATCTTAGGGAGAGATCATGAGGGTCTTAATAAAGTAATGACACTAGAGAGAGAAGTGGATGGACTTCAGTGCATAAACTACAGGCAACATGGCTAGCTGACCAATTGCAACAGGAGGTATGTCTGAGATCATTCTCTTCTGGGGCCCCATAATAATTCTTATCACCCCTCTGGCATCCACAGTCACTGTTCCCCCACTGTAAAAACACTAGAAAATTGGACAAATTGTTCTTTACAAATCATAAATTTCAGGAATCCCTGAAAGATAAAATAATACAGAGAGGATTTGGTTTGAAAGAGGAAAACCAGTCAAAATTAAAGCTCAAAAGGACTTCATGCATAAAAGCAAGCAGGACCCCAAGACTGCTCAAACCCCAGAGGCAGTGGATTCCAAGAGGAGGAAAATATTGGAAGAGAATTCTCCGTGGGTCTCCCACATTTCTCCATGTCTTATAAACAGAGGCACTGACAGAGTCCGTTCCAGACTATCCTTTCAAGAATGTTTGAGTAGAGAACAGCCTTAGAAGACAGAGACAGTCTCTCCCTCCAGAAGCAAAAATCAAGTGTGGTTGCTCTCCAATACAATATAAATAAAGTCTCCCTCAGGGGTAAAGGCTGAGCAAATTTGTTTAGGCCCATTGTAAAAGATTGGGGTTTCCTAAGCACAGAGTACTTTAGTGTGACACCAACCTACTACACAGGCTGCATCTACCTGAGCCAGTTGTGTCACCCCCGTGAGATTTGTGGAAGAGACACTAAGGGAACTGACATGACAATAAAGTCCATACTGCTTCTGAGCCCCAGGTAATAAAGTGATTTGTCTCTGATCCAGGAGTCTCATGTGTTCTGCTGGTATCCATCAGACTGTGGCAGGCTTACTTACAAGCTTGCAAGTCAGGTAGGACATCCGATCTTCCTAATTCTTAACAAAGAAATCTTGAGGCATTCATCAGGGTAGATGGTCAAGGAGACCACAGGAAGAGCAGCCAGATGGGTCATCCCCTCCTTCATCTTTTACCTGCTAGTACCAGACAGTGATATCTGGCCCAGGAGGGGTCAGTGAGGGAGACCACAGAGACACAACACAGAGAGTATGGAGGCCCCCAGGAAGAAAAGGGAGCTCCCACAGCCAGAGACTAACAAGTGACACATCTTCTAAGCAGCACCCTTCCCCCCACATAGGCACAGAGTAGTTACAAAACTCAGCAACCACAAGCTAACTTAGCCTCAGATAAGGGAAAGGGAAAAAGAAAGGAAAGGAAAGGAATGTAAGGAGTAGCCTTCCTTTACATTTGCAATAAGCAATTAGAAAATGTAGTAGAAAAAGAAAATATCCTATGCACATGAGTAACAAAATAGTAAAATAAAACTGTAAGAATGAATCTAAAAAGAAATTCATAAGACCTATAAGAGAAAGCATTAATACTTTTATATTTGGAAAACTGAAAGAATTGTTAGGTGTATTATTCTTAGACAGGGAGATCTGAGATTAAAAGGATGTCAATACCCTCAAATAAATCTATAACTCAATGTAATCCCACTCGAAATCATAACACAGACTTTAAAATGAAGCTAACAAGCTGACTATAAATTCATCTGGAAGAAAACATGTGCAGAATAGTCAAGACAATTCTGAAAGAGAAGATTAATGAGAAAACTTGGTCCACCAGACATCAAAATGTTAGTAATAAAAATAGTTTGGTAATTAGGAATAAATATATCACAGATTAATGAACATAACAGTCTAAAAATAGACCAATGATAATGGATAGATGGGTGGATAGATGAATGGACGAACAGACATATGGATGGATGGATGGAGAGGGGGAGAGAGAACAGTCCTTCTTACAGTGCAATGCCAAGTAGAAAAGTCACCATTTTGCTACCATCATAGTAAAATTGTATCAGTCAGGAAACATCAATGAATGCTAAATAAGGAGTTTGATGAGAAACAGAACATTTATATATTCTTAAAGTATCTGGATGCAAATTATTTAATTAAAAAAGAAAAATAGTAAATTTACTGTGAAGAAACACCTTGGTTAAAGACAACACCTTAACCAAGCAACCACGGCTAATAACACGAGCCGACTTGGGGTCATGATTGACTGAGGTTACCAAATCTCCTCAAAAAGCACCTTTAAGTCAGACAAAACTGACATAAACAATCATTGCCTCTAAAAATTGACAAAAGTCAATTTTTAAAAGTCATACAACAACCTAAAAAAATATTATGATTTTAAAATTTGGGTAAGAACAATGAGTATCTGTGGCATTCTGGTATAGAGTTTCTCCCAACTCCTTCTATCAATTCAGTTGACACGGAGGTTTGGCCAGAGTGATGGAGGCTTTCTACCAGCAGCTTTTCTACTGCACTCAGACGGGGCTCACTATAGAATATATAGCAAATATACCAAAATACATGTAATGGAAGTCCCAAAAGGAGAACAGACAGAGAAAATGGGGGGCAAAATAACTTCTCAAATTTGATGAAAAACAATCCACATCCAATAAGTTTAATGAACTTCAAGTAGGATAGATTCAAAAAATCCACACCTTAGACACATTGCAGTCATATTTTTGAAATCCAAACCCAAAGAGAACATTTTGTAAGTGTCAAGAGAAAAATTATTTGTACAATAGGGTGCAATACAATTAAGAGCTAATTGCTCACATTAATCAATAGAGGCCAGAAGGCAATGAAACAACATATTCAAAGTGCTGAGTGAAAACATTTGTCAACCAAGAATTCCATATCCAGCAAAACCATCCTGCAAAAATGAAAACAAAATGAAGATATTTGCCCATAAACAAAGACTAAGAAAATTTACTGCTGGCATACCTATCTTATAAGAAACACTAAGTAAAAGGAAATGACACTAGATTAACAACTCAAATCCACAGGAGAAAAGAAAGAGCACTAAAGCGGGAAATATGTGGGTTTATATTAAAATGTTATGGAGAGACATCCAGTGTCCTATCCAGCTTGGAAGTTGTCACTCCATCCTAAAAACAAGTAATAAACTGAACAAACTGAAAATCAACTCTTCTTAGATCCATCAAAGAAGTGAGGTCACAGAGAAACTCCTAAAATTGGAGAGACAGACAAATACAGAGAGTCACAATGTACAGAGTGAATCCACATTTTTGTGAGTATTACCTTCAGGACCTCTACCAGTAATGATTGGAGAAAATTCCATTTCTGCTTCCAGCATACAGAGGGGGAAAGTAACCATTGTGGAATATGCTAGCACATTCTGTCTTTAACAAGGCCTGACCTTGATAAATAAGAGGAGCTATTTTACCAGAGCCTAATGTATTGGAAATTTATCAGAGCTTGACAAACCTGGAGCAAGGAAAATGCCCAACTTGGCCCAATCTAGCCATCGTGTCCCACCTGGAGGAGACTGAGAAACATGTGTGGAGGATACGGATTCACTAAAAGACTGAAGCTGTAGTCATAGAACTATAAAATGCTCCCCCTTCCCCGCAGATTTTCACCACATTTCTAAATGTCTATTTACCATAGTTCCTTTAACCTAGTACATCATGCTTGACTTTCAACAAGAAATTACAGGCATACTATAAGGCAAAAAGCACAGTTTGAAGAGACAGAGCAAGCACCATAACCAGACTCAGATATAGTAGTGATATCGGCCTTGGCACACCTGGAATTTAAAATAATTATGATTAATACACTAAGGAATCTAATGAAAGGAGTAGACAACATACAAAAACAAATGAGTATTGTAAGCAGAGGGGGGAAGGGAATTCTAAGAATCCAAAAGAAACGGTAGAAATCGAAAACACTAACAGAATGCCTTTGATGCACTCATGAGGAGACTGGACATGGCTGAGGAAATAACATCTGGGCTTGAGAATATATCAGTAGGAACTTCCAAAGCTAAAAATCAAATAGAAAAGAGACTAGGAAAAGAAAAACAGAATATCTAAGAACTGTGGGGTAACTACAAAAGATACAAAACATACATAACAGCCATGGCCAGTGAGGCTCATTTGGATGGGCATCGTTCTGCAAACTGAAGAGATGCCAGGTCAGTTCCTAGTTGGAGCACATGCCTGGGTTGTGGATTCGATCCCCAGCAGGGGTGTTAGTGAAGAACAACTGATCGATGTTTCTCTCTCACATCAATGTTTCTCTCCCTCCCTTCCCCTCTCTGTAAACATAAATAAATAAAGCCTTTTTTTTTAATACACATAACAGGAATACCAGAAGGAGAAGAAAGAAAAAAACAGCATAAAATATTTGAAGTAATAATGACTGATAATTTCCCCAAAATTAATTTAAAACATAAAACCATATACCAAGGAAGTTCAGAGAATGCCAAGCAAGATAAATGAATAAAACTACACCTTGGCATATCATATTCAAAATGCAGGATATCAAAGAGGAAAAGACAGTTTACCTATGGAGAAGTAAAAATAAGAATTACATTCAACTTCTCAGAAACCATACAAGCAATAAGAGAGCAGAGTGGTGACAGAAAAAAATCATCAACCTAGAATTCTGTATCCTATGAAATTGTCCTCCAAAAAGGAAGGATAATTAAAAGACTTTCTCAAACAAACAAAAATTGAGGGAATATGTTGCCAGTAGGCCTGCCTTATAAGAAACAATAAAAGTCATTCAGAGAGAAGGAAAATGATACAGGTTAGAAACTTGTATCTACCTAAAGAAAATGTGAACATTAGAGAAGGAATAAGTGAAATCAAAATACAAACTTTAATTTTCTTATTCAAAATTGATCTAATAAAGAATTTATCATTTGTTCAATATAATACCAATAATGTATTCTCTGATTACAGCTTATATATAAATGTGATGAATAACAGCAATGATACAGGGGTCAGGAGGGAGGAATTACAAATGCTTTGCTATTATAAGGTATTTGCACAATCTGTGAAGTGATATAGTACTATTGAAAGAGGATTTGGAATAATCATAACAGTATATTGCAAACTCTAGGGCAACAATTTTAAGATTAAAAAAGTATAATTGACATGCTAAGGGAAAACGGAATGATATAAATGCTCAATTAAAACAGCAAAAGGCAAAAATAATAGAAGACAAAAAATAAACAAAGATCAAAGGTAATATATAGAAAACAATAGCAAATGTGGTAGATAATAATCCCACTGTACCTTAAATACTAATGGTCTAAATACAATAAATAAAAGACAGAGATTGTCAGAATTAATGAAAATACACAATTCAACTGTATATTATCTATAAGAAACCCACCATAAAATAAAAACATATAGATTAAAAGTAAAGGGATAAACAAAGATATACCACATTATAATGAGTCAAAGAAAGCTAGTATCTACATTAATTCCAGACAGAACACACGTCAGAACAAGGAAAATTATCAGTGATAAAGGAGAGTAGTGCACAAGTGCTATGGGAAGGGAGGAATGGGGAGATGTTGGTCAAGGGGTACAAAGTCTCAGTTATGCGGCATGAATAAATTCTGGAGAGCTAATATATAGCAATGTGAATGTTGTCAACAATACTGTCATTATATACTTGAAATTTCCAAGAGAATAGAGCTTAAGTGTTCTTATCACAAAAATAATAACTATGTGAGGTGATGGATATGTGAATTAGCTTGATTGTGATGATTATTTCACAATGTATAGGTATATCAAAACATCAAATCATATACCTTAAAATGCACCTTGCAAGATGTTGATTTAAAATAAAGATCAGCCCTGGCTCAGTGGATTGAGTGCTGGCCTTTGAAGCAAAGGGTCTCCCGTTTGATTCCCAGTCAGTGCACATGCCTGGATTGCAGGTCGGGTCCCCACTAGGGGGCGCTCGAGAGGCAACCACACGTTGATGTTTCTTTCCCTCTCTTTCTCCCTCCCTTCCCCTCTCTAAAAATAAATAAATAAAATCTTTTCTAAAAATTTAAAAAATAATAAATAAAAATCAAGATCATTTCACAATATATACATATATCATATCATTATGTTCTATGTAAAACAAATACAATGTTATATGTCAAATTATATCTCAATTTAGAAAAAAAAGTTAGATCAGTTTCATTTTCAAATCCATCCAGGGACTCTAAGAGAATTGCGGAAAATTTTTTCTTCACCTACACTAGCTTTTTTCAGTTAGCATAATGTTTTCAAGATATGGGAACTCTTTGTATTAGTTTTGTAACTTTTCTGTAAATCTAAACTTATTTCGAAATAAAAGAGTTTATTAAAAAAATAAAATAAAATATGGAAGATCGGAAATGACCTTATTTTACACCCTCCCCCCACAAAAAAGAAGGGTATTACATAACAGTAAAGGGGTCAATTCTCCAAGAAGACATAACAATCCTTAATATGTATGTGCCTAACAAGAGAGCATCAAAAATGTGAAAGCTGCTCAACTTTCCTCAAAGTGGTGTTGATTCCTGTGAAATTTGCAACATTCCTTTACATTATTTTAAAATGGGGGGGGGAATAAACATTTTCAGTTATTATATATCATTAATTCTGAGGTACACATTTTTATAGTTAACATCTCTAAAATTGAAGTGTCTTTTACAATTGATAGAATATCACATTTTAATTGGCAGTTTATTTTTATTTATACATAAAAAAATTTGTGGATATACAAATTAAAACCAAACTGAGATATCACCTCACGCCTGCCGGAATGACTACCCTCAATAAATCAAGCAACAAGCACTGGAGAGGATGTGGAGGAAAGGGAGCCCTCATGCACTAGAGATGGGAACGCAGACTAGTGCAACCACTATAGAAAATAGTATGGAGTTTCCTCAAAAAATTAAAAGTGGAACTGCCTTGTGACCCAGCAATCCCACTTCAGGAAATATATCCTAAGAATCCTGAAACACCAATTCCAAAGAATATACACACCCCTGTGCTTATAGCAGCATTATTTACAATAGCCAAGATCTGGAAACGGCCTAAATGCACTTCACTAGGTAAGTAGATTAAAAAGCTGTGGTACATTTATACAGTGGAATACTACATGGCCACAAAAAGAAGGAAAACTTACCTCTGCAACAGCATGGATGGACCTGGAGATTATTATGCTAAGTGAAATAAGCCAGTCAGAAAGACAAATGCTATATGATCTCACTTATAAGTGGAATCTAATGAACAAAATAAAATGACAAATAAACTAGAAACAGAGGCATGGATACATGGAACAGACTGACAACTATCAGAGGTGAGAGGAGAAGGGGGACTAGATGAAAGAAGGTGAAGGGATTATTCGAAGAACTTATGTGTATAGCCCATGGACACAGACAATATAGTTTGGTGATGGTCAGAGAGAAGGGGAGAGGTAGGCAAAGTGGGGAGGGGAATGGGGATATCTGTAATAGTGTCAACAATAAAAATAAAGTTAAAAAATTAGCACTACCTGTAAGGGACATATGAACAGAAAAAGACACAGATGACTTATTAACACTGAAGCCAAAAGTGCATAACTTTAATCTTATCATGAAGAAACATCAGAAAAGCCCCAATTGAAGAAAATTCTATGAAATAACTACCTAAGGAACTGTTCCAGGTAAAAGATGACTAAAGAGAAATGACACTTGAAAGCAATACATGATCCTGACCTGCATCATATAGGCAAAAAAAAAAAAGGTAGATATAGAAATACATAGGTAGATATAGAGATATATTATAACAGATACTATTGGTAAAATTGACAAATTTGGAAAATAGACTGCAGTGTCCAAACTTTTGGTATCTCTGGGCCACACTGGAAAAAGAAAAGCTGTCTTGGGTCACACATTAAATACACAAACACTAACGAAAACTGATGAGCAAAAAAAAAAAAGGTTTTAAGTAAATTTACAATTTTGTGTTGGGACGCATTCATAGCCATCATGGGCCGCATGCGGGCTGCAGGTTGGACACCCCTGGAAAGTATGGCATTGATGATAATTCTTTCAGAGTTTGATAACTGTACTAAAAACATGTAAGAGAATGTTATTGTTAGGAAATACATACTGAAATATTAGGGGGTAAAGAGGCCTAATACATACAACTTACTCTCAAATGACTCAAGGAACATATAGTTGGGATTGATAATCCACCCTGACAGTCTTTGGGCATCTTGGAGGAAAGTAAATTCAGGTAGAGTGAAAGAGATCTGATCGATCGGGTGCCCGGCAAGCCATTTCTGAAAAATAGATATTATGCCATGAAAACACCTAGAAGACTACTTTGTAACAGATTAGATCCCCTTTTAGGATGATGATAATGGTGATATTTGTTACGATTCATCAAGTACCTGCTACATGACAGGCAGTCTTTAAGATGCTACGGAACAGGGTTGACACTGTCAAATAGGAGAGACAGATTTTAAACATTTATAAACTTAATAAGCAGTAAATAGCTAACATATACTAAGCACTTAGTATGTTGTAAAAATATTTTGCAAACCTTATCTCACAACTGCCCGCACAGTAAAAAGCATTCTCCCATTATAATGTAAGGAAAATGAGGCCTAGAGAAGGTGAAATGGCTTGTCCACCATAGCCCACTTAAAAAGTTGGCCTCAGCTCTGGCTGGTGTGGCTCAGTGGATTGAACGCTGGTCTGCAAACCAAAGGGTCGCACATTTGATTCCCAGTTAGGGCATATGCCTGTGTTGCAGGCCAGGTCCCCAGTAGGGGGCGCTCTAGAGGCAACCACGCATTGAGGTTTCTCTCCCTCTCTCCCTCCCTTCCCCTCTGTCTAAAAATAAATAAATAAAATCTTTTTTTAAAAAGTTGACCTCACAAGAAGAGAAAATCTGGGGCATCTACTCCAGGAACCTTGCTAAATGTTTCTCTTCTGGGGCTGGGACCACATTCGCTTGGAGAGTTCACAGTGAGGATTCACAGGGCACAGAACAATGATGAGCTCACAGACTAGTAGCAAGCACGAGGTGGCACCAACCAAAGAGTGCCACCGTGGTTCAGAGCCCCACTACTGGGCTGGTCAGTAACAGAGAACTCCTCCTGGCCAGCTTTGAGCTCGTCAATCTGTCCCTTACACCATGGTACATCCACCCTCACTCTCCTAAATGATGCCCCCATTATTTCCCGAATGTGGAATGTTCAAGGATCGCAGATAGAATTCTCCCGGGCTGAAGCAACTGTTTCCTGCAAGCTCCTCCCACCACAACCACCTTCTGCTCAGACATCAGGAACGAAGCAGCTGATCCCATTACCTGGGAGCCTTGGTATAGGTTCCAGCGGTGCCCACATTTGCCCAGCGGTCACCACAGGTTCCTGTCCAGGCCCCAGCAACACCCCCGGGAGGGCCCACGCAGGTTCGTGCATCCAGTGAACCGCCCCAGGTGGCGCCGCCCCCTGGGGAATTTCCAGCCTTGCAGGCAGGAAGACCAAAACCCAGCCGTAAGAGCAGATGCTGGTCAGTTGTGTGAGTAAAAACCCTGAATGCAGCCCAAGAAGTTTATGTTCCCTTATGACTCCGTCACCAACAAGCAGAGAACTGACCAAAAGCATAAATCACACCCAGAACCTGAAGCCCTCAACTGCTAAATGAACATAAATTCAAATATCTTAAACGTTAGCATAAAACGATTTTTTGGAAGTGCTTACAGATAATACCTAGGCCTCACGCTCCAGGAATTGATTCAGTGGTTAAGGAACGGGCAAAATCTGAGTTTTTCATAAATTTCCCAGGGAATGTCAAGGCCACCACGTCACAGACCACTAGCTTAAATGTCCACCAAAAGAGGCCTGATTTAAATATAATTCTGAGAAAAGGAATACTATGCAGCCCTAAAAATATAAGTCTATAGTACGCTATTTTGTAAAAACGGACAAAGTGAGTAATCACGTGGTTAAGAGACAGGGATAGAAGGAAATATTTTGTTGTCCTCTGTAACCATAAGAAAATATTACATATTCCAAAATCAGAGTTGATATTCACTCCTATTAATACTAGATGACAAGTTGAGCCACACCTTACTTTTTGCAGCCAAAGCCACGCAGACCCACCTTTAAACTGACATTCACATCAAAAGCCCCAATCCTTCATCATTTTAAGTGGATTTTAGTATGTCGGACCAAGTTATGTGAGCTCCGGGCTCCTGGACAAAATCTCTCCGCATGGCATTTTCATCTGTAAATTGGGCTTAAAACAGATATGCTTCACAACTCTAGTTTAAGTCAAACTCTTCAGTTTACGATAGTATAATAATTACAGTAGTACTGCAATGATATAGTATATAGTATAGTCATAAATTGATCATACAGAGGCTGCTATTAACACACTCAATTCTAACACTACTTTCCCTTTCAACACAGCTGGAAGGTAATTTACAACTTAAAATTTATTAGCAGTTCACAATTTAGTAATTTACAATTTAGGCAAGCTGAGGAATAATTTCACCCAAAAATTCAACCCAGTATTGGACCAAATGAAAAGTGCAGGTCACTACCAGGGTGGGGCCTCACGGGAACCAGGATCGTGCAGGTCGATGTCCTGAGGTGGTGTTCTACTGGTGGAACTTAATCCGTTTTCCGATTAGAAGGTCCCTGGCATCTGAGGCCAGCTCAAGGAAGGCCGAGAACTTGACGCTGGAAGTCAGGCCTAGAGGGTCACGGCTGTTCCGCACCAGGAGGCCTTCCTACCGTGACCTACCAACCACAGCCGTGGCCATTGGGCGGCAAAGATGCCGTGATTCCCACAGGGCGGAGCCTCGGAGGGGGCGGAGCTTAGCGTGAAGTGAGACTTTGGTTCCGGGGCGTCACTGCCATGCGCACACTCGTCAGCGTGAGGAGCTAAAGATTCGAAGATAAGGCGAGGGTTTCCTCCAAGCTGGGCTGCGGGCCTCCCAGCAGGCGAACCCCGACCTTTGAGGACTCGCCCCTTGACGCGCGGTCCTGCATCACAACCGCACCCGGCCCGCCTCACCTGTCATCGAGGCCCGTCACTGAGTGACACTCGCCCTCTGCCAGGCCCCCGGGAGTGCCGCCCTCAGCGCCATGGAGGTGATGGGCAGCCCACTCCTCAGCCCCAGAGCCTATCCCGCGCCCTGGTGGGGACCACAGCCCGAAGGACCTGGCCCCGCCAAGCGCCGCCGAACCGAGGAGCCCGCGGGCCCCGAGTCCGCGACTGCGCCCAGCCCGCAAGATCCGGCGGGGCCTCCGGCCGCGGACACGCTCACCTCCGTGGTGGTCCTGGCGCCGGGCTGTGCTCTTCAGCTGCCCCTGGACGACGTCGACCTGGTGCTGGAGCCCGAGCCAACGTCGGTCCTGCAAGTGTCTCTCGGGGGACACACACTTTTGCTCATCCCCGAGGCCCTCTTGGGCCTTGGAGACGAACGCTCGCGAGGGCAAGCCCACTCGCCTCACTGCCTGGAACCCGGCGCTCTCCAGGGCGGTCCCAGCGAGGACATCGC